>BROE01000014.1:3367535-3433986 GCA_036571765.1 Plecoglossus altivelis
AGGGCGAGTGTGTGTGTGTTTCATTTAGATTAGGGGTGTGTAGTGTGTGGTGTGTTGTGAGCTTAGAGTGGCGTGCGTGGCGACGGTGCTGCTTTTGGTACCGAGCTGTAGTGTGTGTGTCGGTCGGATGCTTAGGGATAAGTGTGTGATGTTCATTAGCGGAGAGTGGGATTAAGGGAGGACTTAGGTGATTAGTTGTGTCCTCGCGTAGTTGTGTGTGATGTGTTTGTAAGACTGAGCGTTGGTTGTGTGTCCCGTCGAGCTAGATTTGTGTGCATGCGTGCGGTGTCTCGATTGTCAGTAATGTGTGTGCGGTGTTCGCTGCTAGTGTGTCATTGTGTGTGTGCTTGGTCAGTATGTTGTGGTGTTTCATCAGCGGATAGTATGTGTTGTGTGTTGGTCGAGCTAGAGTGGTGTTCCAGTAGTGTGGTAGTAAGTGTTTCGTCAGCTAGGGTGTGTGTGTGTTGTTCGTCAGCTAGAGTGATGTGTGTGTGGTTGTGAGAGGCATGAAGAGGGTGTAGATTGCGGCTGCAGCTGAGTGGCGGTAGTGTGGTGTTGTGTTCGTCAGCTAGGTTGTGTGTGTGTGTGTGTGTTTGTCAGCTAGAGTGCTCGGTGTGTTGGCGGTCTTGAAGCGAATAGAAGGAGCGCGAAGTGCGAAGAAGCAAGACAATAAGATCAACAGACCCGCCCCGCCACAGCCTCACCATTATGCACGTCCACAAATTATGACATTCTTCAAGCAACAGTGTAGCATTTATCTGGTCTTGAGACCAGCCAAGTTCAAGACTTCTCTATTGACACCCTCCAGATTCGGAAATAGTCTCGTGTTTTTTTTCTTCTTCATCCCAGCACTGATTTCCACTCAAAAGATCCCAGATTTCTCCCACCAAGCCGCACCCAGCAGTAACTCCAGCGAGCGTGTCGTCCTCAGACCACAGCAAAAACTTGAGTAGGTGTTTTTAATTTAGCTTTGTTTTGGTGATCACACAACTTTGACGGAGTGACATCATCATCCCAGAGGCGTGAGGGGAAACACATGTCTCTGCTGGACGCCATGGCGACAGGCCGCAAGGCTGACATGCTGTTCTCAGCTCGGAGATGTGTCTAGGGGAGGGGAACAAGACGGGACGCTTGACCGTTGTCTAGCAACGCCAGCCTCAACAGCATCAGTCCACCACGCCACGAGAAAGCTCTGAGTCCCGATCAAAACCTCCACCCTCTCCTCCTCTCGCTGCTGTCTGAGATGATGTCGCTGAGCAGAGAAACCCTTTTGAGTTTTGGCCTTTGGTCTTTGTTTTCAGACGAAACAGCCGTCTGACTCTCCGTCTCACGCAGCGGGAACGGGAACGTCTGGGCAGCACTGAGATGTGGCAGAGCTGTGGGAGCTTTATGGTCCGCACCAGGCTGTGAAGGCTGTGTGTGTGTGTGTCTGTGTGTGTGTGTGTGTGTGTCTGTGTGTGTATGTGTGTGTGTAGTGTGTGTATGTGTGTGTGTGTGTCTGTGTAGTGTGTGTGTGTGTCTCTGCGTGTGTGTGTGTGTGTGTGTGTCTGCGTGTGTGTGTGTGTAGTGTGTGTGTGTGTGTGTGTGTGTGCGTGGGGTGATGTCATGGTGGCTGATGGAGTGTGCTAGGAAATACCAGTGCAGGGTAGACAGTGTTCTCTCTATAGGGAGGCAGGGGAGGAGGGAGGCCATGGAGTGGGAGGGGGGGGGCATTGAGGAGGGAGGGGGGGAGGCCACAAGGGGGGATACCAGAGAGGCTGGGGAGGAGGCCTCTACTAGAATAGCTTACACGGGAGAAATAGAATCCTTTTTTTCACTTCAGAGAGAGAGAGGGGCTTCTAATGTGACCATGGACCATGCCTACTGAAAAATGATCAGAAAGAGAGAGGGGGTGAAAGAGAGGGAGAAAGAGAGAGGGGGTGAAAGAGAGAGAGAGAGAGAGAGAGAGAGAGGGGGATGAATAGAGAAAGAGGAAGACCGGAAGAGAGAGAGGAATAGAGAGAGGGAATGAGAGTGAATAAGATGGGGAAATGAAGAGAGAGAGAGAGGAAGAGACGAGGGAGAGAAAGAGAGCCTCCCTCACCCTAGCTCTCTCAGAGGGAGCAAAGCATTCCTGGCATTGCAGCTCGCTGACAAACAATCCCAACTTTATCCGGAGCACAGGGCCAGCTGAATGGATGCAGTGTCTGGAGTTTGCTCCGTCAGAGAAACTGTCTGTCCCTCCCTCCTCACCCTCATCTCACCTGCTCCACACCCATCCCCACTTTTACCCCCATTTCATCCATCAAATCCTGGTCCATCCCACTCCAGTCCCACCCCTTCTTCACCCACCCTCCCCTAATCTCACTTCCAGATCGCCCACTTCACCTCACCCCCACCCACCTTCACTCATCACCTCACCCATCCAAATCACACCTCACCCATATCACCATCACCCCACCTCCACAACACCTCACCCAACTCACTCCTATCTCGCCCCCATCTCACTTCCCCGACCTTCCTCCCCATCACCTCACCCCCACCACCTCACCCCCATAGCCTCACCCCCATCGCCTCACCTCCATCACCTCACCCCCATCGCCTCACCTCCATCACCTCACCCCCACCACAACTGGGGCTGCAGCAAGTTTATTGTTTCTTTTCAATGTGCTGAATTTGTCTAAAGACCATCTGCAGTACAAGGAGTCTCCCCTAAAACGAAACGTTTGCCCAAGGACAGTTTCAGTAAACACCCATCTGCATCTAATTGTGTCAGGATACTAATCTCTATTTCTTCCAAGCAACAGCCGCTGAACTCACCAGACCGAGACAGCCTTCAATACAGTCTCTGCCTAAACCAATAATCTCTTGGAATATAGTGATTTAGGATTTAACACTTTCAGATAAGTCTTGGCCCACAGTCGCTATCCACAAATAACCATTCTGCCAGGGTGCATAAATGGATTTGAAAGCACGTAATAATACAATGACATCCGCCTTG
The DNA here is from genome assembly GCA_036571765.1 of Plecoglossus altivelis. Lineage (NCBI taxonomy): Eukaryota > Metazoa > Chordata > Actinopteri > Osmeriformes > Plecoglossidae > Plecoglossus > Plecoglossus altivelis. The sequence goes on from BROE01000014.1 coordinate 3,370,516, forward strand.
AATACCTATAAAACCGTTTAATGACAACATAGCAACTCACCACCCTGCAATCTGAAGCTCAGATCAAACTTCTGCCTGCTAGTTATAGACACACGCACGCACGCACAAATCTGCACACAAACACACACACAACTCGCACGCGTACACTAACACACATACGCACAATACACACACACACACTATATATAGTATATATTGTATAAATACAGAACTAAAGTATTTGGCACCTTTAATGTGTTTTAAAAAGGAAAGCAGAAATGTTTTTCTGCTTTAAAAGAGAAAACAAACAAAAAAGATAAGTATGATGATATTCATGTCTGTCTGTCTGTCTGTCTGTCTGTCTGTCTGTCTGTCTGTCTGTCTGTCTGTCTGTCTGTCTGTCTGTCTGTCTGTACGTACGCACGCACGTATGTATATATGGATATATGTATGTATGTATGTACGTACGTACGTACGCATATATGTATGTATGTATGTATGTATGTACGTACGTATGCATGTATGCATGTATGTATGTATGTATGTATGTATGTATGTATGTATGTATGTATGTATGTATGTATGCAATCACACAGCTGCACACTCACAGCAGGGGCTTTCTAATAGCAGCTGTGAACGTTCTTCATGACAGTGAAGGACTGGGTGAGGGATGAGGCCAGATGTCCCCCTGGCCTCATCCCTCACCCAGCTGGTAGCATGTGGAGCACTCAACCACGGCCTTCCTTCAAGTCCCTCTTCCTGCATTCCTGAGAGCGGACAGGAAATATAGCGTTTGAAGAAGCAGTCAAGTTTTGTTTTCAATTACAACGGGTCCAGGGGATGGTTGTGCGTCTCTTCCGTGTGGCTGCGTTGGAGGAACTCCATTTCCCAGTAGCACCTGGCGGTTGGTGTTTATTGTTTTTGTATAATTCTCAAACCAGCTGGTGGTTTGTTCTAGAAGGCTGGTTTAGCCCATTTTTGCATGGGCATAGTCTTCCACAGGCCTGAAAGCTGGCTCTCTCCCTTCCTCCATTCATGTCTACTACTCTCTACCTGTGGCAGGATTCCCTTAATTGGGAAGGCACAAAAAATTGCAGATTATTTATTTATTGCTTGCAGAAATTTGACTGTGTTCGGTTTATGTTATTTTTACAGGAACCCACAGTTAACCCTCGTGCTCTCTTCGTATTCTGCAACTCACCCAGTCCTCTGGGTGAAAAACACCCTACCTTCAACACTGAAAGAAGCAAGTTAAACTTTTACCCTGTGCCCTATTTACCACTGAAACGTGCAGCCATGCTGCACATGAATCAGAAAGATTTTGTTTTGTATAAGTTCAATCAAGCACATACAATCTAAATGTCTCATTGTGGGGGTGTGTGTGTGTGTGTGTGTGTGTGTGTGTGTGTGTGCATTTAACATAGTTTGGGGTCATTCTGACCACTGAAGAGAGCACAAGGGTGAAGACATCAACCGCTGGGTTCCGGAACACCTTAGAACTTGAAACCAATCTCAAAACAACACTGCTTTCTCCCCACAAATGTGATCAGCCCCATGGAAAAGAAGGTTTATCCTGTACAAAGTGTGTCTCCAGCCGTAAGTCATCTCGGTTTTAATGGAATGGAATTTTCCCAGTAACATGTTCTTTCCGACTGCCCTCTTTGTTATATGCACATCAACATCAAGCACAGCAGTCCACATAGGAGCAGGATGTACTGTAACACACACACAGTACATGAGGTTCAACATAGTGATGTCATTTCCAACTGTCTAATATTTCCTCTGGATTTGCCCGTGAGACTACAGACTGTGTTACTGGTTATCCTTCTGTGTGAGTTGGCCTCTGGACGTTCCACTGTCTCATCAGAAGGATGATTAAGACCTGACCTGTTGAGACTGGTCTAAAACTGAGCAGAACACATCATAACATACCAGACCTGACTGGACTGCAGCTGATCCAACCAGACCAGAATATAAAAAAGAACTAGACCATACCAGAACACACTAGACCAGACTGGAATAGGACAAACAGGAATGGACCAGACTGGAATAGAACCAACTGGAATAGACCAGACCAGAAAACACTAGAACAAACTGGAATAGAACAAACTGGAATAGAACCAACTGGAATAGACCAGACTGGAATAGAACAAACTGGAATAGAACAGACTGGAATAGAACCAACTGGAATAGAACAAACTGGAATAGACCAGACTGGAATAGAACCAACTGGAATAGAACAGACTAGAATATAACAGACTGGAATAGAACAGACTGGAACAGACCAGAAGACACTAGACCAGACTGGAATAGAACAAACTGGAATAGACCAGACTGGAATAGCACCAACTGCAATAGAACAGACTGAAAAAGACCATAACAGAACTGAACAGATGGGAATAGAACAGACTGGAGTAGACCAGAATAGACTTTATCATACCTGACCAGACCATGCTATACCAGACCATGCTATACCAGACCAGACCAGACCCAACCACACCAAATCTGGTGGAAGAACCAGTTTCATCCAGTCACGTCAGCCAGCATGACTTATACAAGCCTCCACTCATCCGGAAGCTGATAGGATCTTAACAGACAGCTCTGCAGATGAGGGCAGGACTGAGTAACTACCACTGTGTCAGTCAGGACTGAGAAACTACCACTGTGTCAGTCAGGACTGAGAAACTACCACTGTGTCAGTCAGGACAGAGAAACTACCACTGTGTCAGTCAGTACTGAGAAACTACCACTGTGTCAGTCATGACTGAGAAACTACCACTGTCGGTCATGACTGAGAAACTACCACTGTTTCAGTCAGGACAGAGAAACTACCACTGTCGGCCATGACTGAGAAACTACCACTGTGTCAGTCAGTACTGAGAAACTACCACTGTGTCAGTCAGGACTGAGTAACTACCACTGTGTCAGTCAGTACTGAGAAACTACCACTGTCGGTCATGACTGAGAGCGGCTGAAACGCTGTCTCTGCTGTTCAATTTCACCTTCCTGTGGGGGTCTGTGGCAACGCGAAACAGACACCATGACATAAAACACAAACAGTATTCCTCTCAAGTGGTGTCAAAGCTCCCTAAATAAACTGAGCTCTTTATTACAGCTGTCAAACATCCTCTGTTGCTTTGGTGTTTGTGGTTAGAAAGTCCACCTACCAGTGGATACTCTGAATGCAAATGACAGAAGGCGATTGCCTTGAGATTGTAGGAGGCTGTAACCGTCTGCAGCAGAAACAGGGATTGCCTTGGGATTGCAGGAGGCTGTAACCGTCAGAAACAGGCAGCTTGCAGGAACAGGCAGCTTGCAGGAACAGGCAGCTTGCAGGAACAGGCAGCTTGCTGTATAATGCACGTTTCGTTCATGCAGCAGGCACTTTTATTGAAAGCAACGTGCAAATCGCTCACTTGGAAAGCGCAGCCGAAAATCGAGGATCAGACGTTAGAGCTTCTGACTATTTCGATAGCCAACGTTAAGGAGCGGCCTGTATTCACAAGCCACATAATCCACAAGACTCGCTGCTGTGATGTAACACTGCAACCTGAATTCCTGAGCCTACTGAGACAAACACTCTCAACCAGGATTTAGTTAGATAACTTTGGATTTCCTTGATCTAGCATTTCCTTCATCTTTATAATCTCAGTGTTTTCCACCACCAAGGTCGGTCAGAGTTCTACCTTAGGGTTACCTTCAGGTCTGTGCCACTCCTGTATCCTCACCCAAGCATTGCACAATGTGTTTGAAAGTGTGTGTGTGTGTGTGTGTCTGAGCATGTATGTGTGCGTGTGCATGCTGGCACAGAAGAGACTCTTGTATCCTTACCCAGGCATTGCACAATGTGTTTGAGCATGTGTGTGTGTGTTCGAGCATGTGTGTGTGTGTGTTTGAGCATGTGTGTGTGTGTGTGCTTGAGCATGTGTGTGTGAGTATGCTTGAGCATGTGTGCGTGTGTTTGAGCGTGTTGGCACACAAAAGAGTCTTGTATCTTCACCCAGGCATTTCCCAATATATTTGAGCGTGCGTGTGTGTGTGTATGAAAGAGTTGAATCCTCCAACACCACATTCACACACACACACACAAACTACACCACACTTAAGCACAACCTTCCGTGATGTCATCGAGTGGGATCCCTCAGTCATGACAGCACAGCAACATTAACGAGGGTTGATCTGAAAACCAGCCACGGTTTCTTTTTCCCATCCTGGTGATTGTAGAGGATTCCCCCTGTTTCCTCTGGGCCACTGCGCTCTCATGTGGGATCAATCAATCCTCCATGAGCCTGAATGGAGGCCCAAATCCTCAGCCGAAAGATGTTTGGATAGTCCCAGGCACCCTTCCCCTGTATTTTGTACTCTCCTCTCCTCCTCTTGCTGCCTGTCCCATTTACTGTTCCATTATGTCTTTATCAGATGACAGAACAGGCACGAGGTTGTAACGCAAGCTGTGAACTTCAAGTTCAATAGTGGCCCGCCATCGGACTGCTGGCGGTTGGCGCGTTGGGCTGAAAGTCAGACTCATTTGCTCCCCAAGATGGCTCACCAGTTGACCGAGGGAAGGCATTCTTTAGCAATGAGGCGTAGTGCATGGATGACTCCTCGTCCCCGGGGCAGGCCCGAGTGTTTATCAGGACACAAACAGAGAGAGCTGCAGATGATGTGAACTAATATGATTACATCTTAGCCCACCCCCGACAGTCTGGACACTTACAAAAAGCAGACAGACATGCGTGCACGCACACACGCGCGCACACACACACACACACACACACACACACACACACACACACACACACGCGCGCACACACACGCTCATGCACTAAAGTTGCTGGTTCAAGACCCATTCTGGCTTACCCAGTGCAAATGTCTCAGCTGTTTCTATTAAATCCAATAGATTTATTGATTACCTAGTACTTACTAAGAACTCGCTCACATGATTTACAGCCATTCAGAGCTTTTGGATTTCTCTCTGTGTGGCAGGCAGAGGTGGATATTTCTTCTTCAGTTGCTCTGAAGTCTGGTTCGCATTTGGCGGTGTGTCACACACGTCTTTGAACTGCAGGAATTCGATTGGCAGTGAATTTCCTCGCCTTACACAACTCCACGCTGGGTTCTTTCCTGACAAGAATCACGGTGATTTCTCCCTCACTTAGCCCAAACACAGGTCCCGATCAAGTTAAACATTCATTAGCAAGCTGTGACAGTTTAGGGTTGGAATGAACTTGCGCAAGGTCCCTTTTTAAGGGTTCACTAAGTGGCTCACGCTGTAATTAGTCCAAATTCTCCTCCCCATTCCGCCAAACCTTAAACTCCACCTCTTAACTCGGCAACAACACAGGCTGCAGCGCCTCTTCAAACGGGGCCAGAGAGAAAGCACACCTGAGGCTCCAGATCACTGTTGGAAGAGGAAACGCCAATTACAGGCCCTGAACCCTCTTGGCTTCTGGCGGATTAGCACCTTGGAGCACGGAAGTAAGGGCAAGGAGGGATTTACACACTAACACAATTTGGCTCGTTAGCGAAGCTTTAGTCAGCAAGCGTATAGGGTTGTTTCTGTGGACGAGCACAGTGGGACGCACTTGTGTAATGTGATGTTAGTACGCAGCTTAACAGGTCAGTGTCATGCCGGTTAAATATACATCTCCTGACTATTCTCGGTTATTCAGTTATTCTCGAAGGTGCATCTTCTCAAACAGCCACCGCGCATGGCGTTCAACAGCTGACAAGTGACTCAACAAGATAACTGGTTAACATCCACGTTCACCCCCCCTTGAGGGATTTGCTCGGAAGCCGCTTCTCGATCGTCGTGGTGACAGAGTTTAGGTTTCATACTCCCTCTGTGTGTCTGAAAGGCAGGAGGCCTCCCATCCATGTGGTCCAGCAGCAGAAAGCAGGCGCAGGGATGAGGGCGCAGGACGAGGGAAATCAGGGATGAGGGAGCAGGGATGATGGGAGCCAGGAGATCAAATAGTAGGCTTGTGTAGAACCACAGGATCTTTTTGCAGACATGCTATGGAAATGACTCCATGTCTGCCAAGCGTGTCAGTGTGTAATTAAAGGTTGCTCAGGGTTGTAATACAACTGTACACATGCTCCTTCCCAGCCTCCTTGCCTTCTGCAGTTTAGGACCCATTGAGCTTTAAGCCTTGGGAACTGACTGACTGACTTCTTACTGAATACTAAGGCTATCTCCTAGTTCTGGGATATAGATGACCAGCAGATAGCCTCAGAACAGCATATAGACATTATGCAGTTACTGTGTATCTCACATTCAGGCTTATGTGAACCTTGGTTGTTGAAACCTACCTTGTAGTAATAGATTCCAGGAGCAGAGCTGGAAAGAGAGATTAAGAAAGCAGACCTGTGTGTGAGCGCGTGTGTGCGTACAGTCAATGTGCGCAAGTGTGTGTATAGGAGGGATTTCATTGGTGGGATGCGCTGACTGGAAACAGGTGAGGCTAGTCCCCCAAGCTCATGAGTGTGTGGGAGGTCCGATCTTAGCTAACCAGAACCAAACTACTGAGAACCGCTCATTTCTACCAGGCGGCCAGCTCCACCACCCTCACAAGTTCAGATGACCTCACAACCTTAGAAGAGCGCGTCCAAAACAACTCCAACCTGCCACTCAAGAAGGTCCTATTTCAGGTTCTCTTCCTCTCCCTCAGCAGTTACAAAGACTTGAGGAAAAAAAAAAAAAAAGACATTTGGAGCGAAATCATTCATTTTCTGGGCTGTCGTCATCCAAGCATTGCCCTAATTGCCGGGGCCTGGCGTCTGTTTTCCCAGACTGGCAAAGACACCAGTGCCAGGGAGAGGTGCATGTGGTGAGAAAGGGGGAGGTTGAGAAGATGATGGCTGGTGGATGTATTCTGGTGGACTGAGCGCATCGGCTTACCTCTTCAATCGCAGCAGAACACAGCGAAGAGGGCACCGCATAATGTCAAGGAGTGGGACGACTTTCTTCTGACTCCAGGAGAGGCATGGCTCCAGAGGCCAGACCCGTGGTGGCAGACTCAACGTTCTATGCGCTGTCGCGGGCTGAGACAGGATGAGGCTTCATGTGGTTTTCGGGCCTGAGAGGGCTAATGACAGAGCTGCAAACCCAATGCCAAGGATCTGGTGTAGTTCAGCACTTCAAAACGAATGGGAATTCTGGAATTCACATCCGGTGTAGAGTAACCATGGGAACAGCAGATCGTGGGCAGGGTATTTGGGGTGAAGGCAAGAGTTTTCGGGAGTTAGGGCCAGGCTGAAGGCAGAGTGTTTGGGAGTTAGGGTGAAGGCAGAGTTCTTGGGAATTAGGGGCCAGGCTGAAGGTAGAGTCCTTGGGAGTTAGGGCCAGGGTGAAGGCAGAGTGTTTGGGAGTTAGGGTCAGGGTGAAGGCAGAGTTCTTGGGAGTTAGGGTCAGGGTGAAGGCAGAGTTCTTGGGAGTTAGGGTCAGGGTGAAGGCAGAGTGTTTGGGAGTTAGGGTCAGGGTGAAGGCAGAGTTTTGGGAGTTAGGGTCAGGCTGAAGGCAGAGTTTTGGGAGTTAGGGCCAGGGTGAACGGGTGTTTAGGAAGCAGCTACAACCACATGAGGAGCTAACGATTAGGCAGGTAGGGTACTTCTGTTGAACCTCTATGAAGTGAGTCAAGAGAGGGGTGGGGTGGAGAAGGTGGGGTACAGGGTCATCTGAAGGGTCTACCCTCCCTCCCCCCCCCAGCTCCAGGGGGTGACCCAGTGGCCAGGGGACAGACAGGAGCTGTATGTACTGTGAGACGTTACATGGTGGCTGATCTTTATCCCTGGCTCCCCTTCCTGGCCTTTTTCCTTCTTACCTTTCGTTGAACTGGCCCACTTCCCAGGCCCTCGGCCAATCACTGCACGGCAGGCTCCCATTTAAGGCCAATCATTGGGTGAGAGCTGGCTCCTTCGGCCTGTTGGGTAACTCCTGAGTGAGGAACTAATACTGCTTTGAGATGACAGCTCATTAGTGTCGTCTAACACGCGGACGCTTCCTATTTTCAAATCAGTTTTGATTTCAAAAACAGGATTGTTTGAATTTTTTTCTTTACTTTTTCACTTCCACAAAATGGCAGATGGTTTAAGCTTTATTTATTTGAATAAGATTTAAACTTCCAGAACAACGTGTGGGGAAATGAACACTGTACAGCACTGAATGTACTTCAATGCTGCCCGTAGTGTGTGAGGCTATGGGGCACTGTGTGTTATATTTTAAACATGCAGAAAACGTCTAAATTGTTCTTTGGCTATGTTGTGTAGTTTAAATCCCATCCAAACCCTTCTCTCTCTCTAGCCTTCAACTCCCCACTCGTTCATGCGCTTCACACTGTCATGAGAAGTTTGCATCGGTAAAGTCACTTTACTCTGCAGCAATAACGCCGCCACGTGGATAAAGACAGGAGGGGACCTCGTCTGCATAAACAACCAGAAAACGGCGCCATTGAAGCAACCTTCTACAAATCAAACTGCCACCGCCCCCCCAACAGCGAGTACAAGAAGTGCAAGCAACCGAAATAATACAACCCCAAGTACAAGGGTCAATTACGCTTTTGTTACTAACCACAGTGTGTCCCCATTTAGCCAATAAACCTACTATTAGCATGCAACTTTACGGTAGCCTGTCCATTCAACACTTGTCAGCTGCTGGGGCATAAATTCCAGAGCTTTCAACTGGTTTGGGAGCACAGCTGCGGGAACAAAATAACGTGTTAAACAGTTTCTCTAAAGCTAGTATTGTAGAGGACACTTCGCTCGAACTCTAATCCCCTACTCGGTGCTGTGACTTTCGATTTTGAGAAATTAAATATTGACTTCTAACCTATTTTTGCCAGGGGCTTCGAATTCACGTAGGCTCGCCTCCTATTGTGTGGGTATATGTCCCGAGTGGGTTTAGGTGATCTGAACGTGTTTAAACGTGCGTGCATAACTAGAGAAAAAACTAAATGTAGAACGGGGACCGCTATCAATATTCCAAGAGTTCCGTTTGGACGATATTATATATTTTTAAATGCGATATTAGTATCAGCCTCATAGCAACTTCTAAATATAGGAGTTGTCATGTGTCATGTAGACCAGATGGTCAGACGATCCGACCGTCCTTTCGCCGAGGACACGCCCCTTAACCAAGTGGACAGCACCGTAGCGTAAAATCTGATGTATGAACGATCAAAACTTTGCACGTTTCATTTATTTGAATGCTATTCAACGCTCAAAGTGATTTACATCTGCACGTTTGATTCATGCCGTTATGATGCGAGAGGAGGATCTGATTCGAATTGCTAAAAAACTGGACAAGATGGTGTCTAGAAACAACACGGTGAGAATGTATTTTGACACCTTTCTGTCGCTTGTTTTTCTGTCACCGCGTGCTGCAGGCCTGCGGGGGTGTCTGCACGAAACTGGACTATGCACGTTTATTTAGAATAATATATTTATATTAATCCTTACAGATTAAACATTCTTTGTGAATTTAAATCGTAAAGTTAATCTTTATTAAGAGTTGCACACAGTTCCGTCATGAGTACTTGAGCATGCCACAAATCCGTAACAGGTGTTTGGCGAGGGATTGGTCAGATCGTGCTTACAGAGCAAACATGCTTTCAAGGAGTTGGCGATGAAACATATTACAGTATCTTAGGCGGAGTTTGAAGCCACTTCATGCATGCACTCTCATTGCATTTCTGCGAGTTCAAGAGAATGTTACGGATAGGGACAGCACAAGGTCGAAACAGTGGTGTCTAGCGGGATTGTTTGTTGTTAGTTGGCCATGCGCAGTTGTAGTCACGAGCACTATTGGCGGATTTATACGCATTACAGTCGTGCGCTGAAAATGTAATAGTCTCACAAAGTCAAACCCCACTATTGTTGGCCTGTCCATATTGACGTAGCGAACTTACTGTCGCAAAGCTGTCACCTTGTACGTGCGCACAGACAGCTGCAGTGAATTATATTGCCACCATCCCAGCTGTTTCTGACTGTTTTCTTTTACGAACAGGATGGCGCCTTGGATCTGCTGAAGGAGCTCAAGAGTTTCAACATGACGCTTAAACTTCTGCAGGTAACGTGGGTCTAATCACAGAAAAATATCGCACGCAAAAAAAAAAACCTTTAAAAAAGGAAGTCGTTATTGTTATTGTTTAGCCGAATAACATGCTTTTGTGATGGAAGCTTGCAGGTAGGCACTTTGTAGCACATCAACTAATCCAGCATCCACATTCTCAATGCCCGTCTGCCAAACAAACCCAATTTAAATTCTACTTCAACACACAGTGAGCCGTCAAATTTCAGTTCGATACCCGAAAAGTGAAGAACAATTTGTTATTTCAAGTAACCACATAAACACTTTCCTTATCTTCCTCTAATCGGGGAAAAAACCCTCACCTAGGAAACCCGGATCGGAATGTCCGTGAACGGAATCAGGAAGCACTGCAGCGACGAGGAAGTGGTAACCCTGGCTAAGCTGCTCATTAAAGACTGGAAGAGACTTCTGGGTAAGTCCACCAACGTTCAGGATCTCTTAGTATAGTGTGTTTGGGACCGTCCAGCGTGTGGAACATGGAGCCCGTTCTGAATGTCTTGCAGATGCCCAGAGCCCCATTGAGATAAAGAACGGGGTTGAAGCCTGCAAACAACCTGGGTCTCCAGTCCATTCCCCCTCGGATAGAGACAGCAGGTGGGTGGGTTTCTAGAAAGTGAAAGACGGTGTATTAAGTGGGTGCTGAGATAACAAAAACACACACACACACACATCCGCTTACACAACAAGATAACAAATACACACGAGATAACAAATACACACTAAACAGGTTCACAGAAAGAAGCAGCACGAAAAGGTTTGAGTCACGCATGGTTCATGTCGACATGTGTGTCTAAAGACACGATGGGAGAGAAAGGAACAGCAGAGTTTGTTGTGGCCAGCCCTGCTCTTCTCTCCCAGTCACAGGAGACCAGAAGTGGAACCGAGGTCAGACTCGGAGCCTGAAATAAAAGACCCAGACGAGCCTGAAAGGGACAAGAGCGAAGATGCCCACAAGAAGGACAAGCAGGCTGGGGCTGAGCGGAAGAGAGAGAGGCCTCCAACTCAGCACCCAAACAACTGGCAGCTGGAAACATCCAAAACCGCCAAACATCCACAAGAGCCCAGGAAAGAGAAACACGCGGAAGAGAACAAGAAGCACAGGAACCTCGAGGACACCGTGAAGGAGAGACGTGCCGAGGAGCCGAGGAAGGAGAGACACGTCGAAGACCATCACAACAACCGACATGAGCGGGATACCAAGACAGTCCAACCGTCAGAGGAACACAAGAAAGACAGGTGTCCGAAAGAACCCCGAGAAGAGCGAGCTTTCGAGGACGAGCGACAAGAGAGACGTGCGGAGCTGTTTGAGAGACGCTCACGCGAGCCACCCAAAGAGAGACCTGCAAACAATCACAAATGGGTGTTTGAGAGGTGAGGGGTAACACAGGAGACCTAGGTCACAAGTGATTACAGTAGAGACCTGGTGCCAGACCTTCTATGGATATCTTGTCACCCCCCCCCCCTCCCCTTACAGGAGAAGTGTGTTGGATGGGAACATTCTATACCCCTCCCGGTACCCCTCACCTCCCCGACCCCCCCGGCCCCCTCGCCCTCTTCCTCCGGTCAAACGCCTGTCCGTGGAGGTGACCAAAGAGAGGTCAGGACAGATTTGCACCTTGCTCTCCCTGCATGCAACTCCTAACTCCCCGTCGATGCCACGGTCGTAACATCGTATGCCACCACCGGGATGGCCTGCGTCATAATCAGAATATTTCATCGACTCGTCACCACAGGAAGGCAGTGTATCGCAGCCACCCAGCGAGCAGTCTGATGGTGCATGGTGCATGGTGTGATCTAGTCTATCGTGTGTTGCCTTTGCCGGCGGCTCAGGTTTGCCTGTGTGGTGTTACGCCTTGTTCGCCGTCTGAAACACTGTCATGTCTGCTCAGGAAGGATTCCGCTGACTCTCTGCCGTCCTCTCGTCCTCCGCGTCCACACCCCCCCAAGTCTACCTCTCCTCCATCCAGACGGCCTTCTCTGGAAGTGAAGAAGGAGAGGTCAGAAGGAAATGCTTTAGTTTGAAAAAGATGGACGTTTTTGTAACAGTGGTTCTGAGGTTTTGTTAATCTGCTTAGATCGTAGTGGCACCAGGCACGTAACAACAGATCAGATTAGTGTGCCTGATTGATGTTCTGGCTGTCAGGTGGCACACAGGAAGCAAACATCTCACATGTTGCATGTCTGCATGGCCATCTGTTTTGGTGAGAGCCCTCCCAACTGCACAGCAAACGACCTGCTTCAGTCAGCGCCCAAAAACACAAATCTATTTTGCCAATGATGTCATGAAAATGCACCGATGCTTGCAGTCACACTTCAGGCCGTTTGCGCTGTAGAAACTCAACAAGCGTTTTTTTGGTGTGTGTGTTCGTTCAAACTTTGGATGTTCCATTCAGGAAAAAGGCTCCGGACCCCAACGCTCCACTTTCCCCTCTTCCTCTCCACCTTCATCCTCCACCTAAGCCCTCCTGCGTGCTGGAGGTCAGGAAGGAGAGGTCAGACTCACTTGTCTTCTGATCCTCATTAACCAGAGGCAGTGCCTGCTTTGAAATACCATCCTATTTCTATGAGGGATCCATGTTTCTGTGAAGTTACTGTGTACAGGATAGCTCAATACACCCTCTATGAGGGTGCAGTTTGTGTGTGATGTTTCTGTGTATAGAAGACCACAAGAGGCTTGTGTTTAGCTGTGGAGGGATTGTGACACCTGCGATTCAAATCTTCCGTTTAGAAAAGGGCCCCTGGACCCCAATGCTCCTTTCGCTCCTCTTCCTCTACATCTCCACCCCCCGCCCCTCGCGAAGCGCCCATCGGTGGACGGAAAGAAGGAGAGGTCTGGGCAGGATGTGACATCGTAGTGTACTAGAGAGACTCACTGGAAATGCTTGTTCTGGGATACATTGCAATTCCAAAATGTGCTTAGATCTAGTTGGGGTTTTTTCCCCTCAGACGTTTTTTAAACGTCCATTCTCTCGTTTACCTCCCAGAAAGGAGACATCCGAAGTCAGACCCGTTTCACAGAAGAGGCCGTGCGACCATGGAATACATGACAGGTGTGGGGCCAGCGAAGGATGACCAAACCTTTGTATCTAGGAAACTCTGTTGCGATGTTAGAACCCGTCTTGCTCACTGTGTCATCTAGTAAATATTCTGATGACCCGAGGTGCGGCTGCTTTTCAACATTTTCCTTTGCAGGAAAAACTCGGCAGAGAGCAAAGCACCCAAATTGTCGTCTGTGGAAGCTAAGAAAGAAAGGTTGGCGAGGGGCGGAGGGGGACAAGCATGCTGACTCACAGATACTGTGCATGCGTGTTCCACGACTGTGCTCAGTAATGACACAAGTACTGTTTATAGGAGCCAATGGAGCATCAACATACTTTATACGAGGCAGTATGTTTCTGTGCTCGCCCTATCACAGGCCTCCTTTCGGTGGCGGCCTGTGCACGAATGGCTCATGCCTGGCATGTGGTGACACAAGCGGCAAACTGATATTTCCCGCCTTTCAGGAACGACTCATCCGTATGTAAACCACGAGCTCCTAAACGGTCGATTGCGGACGGCAGGAAAGACAAAGACAGGTCTGCAGAAGCAGAGACAGACTGCATTGTGGGATAGTCTCTCGTTTGCGTGTCCAAAATCTCAGTGCCTCGTCTAATGTCCTCATCTGCGTTTGCAGGAAGGATTCGACGGACTCCAAGCCTGGACATCCAATCAAGAGACATTCATCGGACTCCAAACCTGACAGGTACAGCTTTTCTCCCGCCTTGGAACACATTTTTGGTTCCCGGCCCGACTCCTCAGAACACTTTGTGTTTATCTTAATGGTCGGCGTGTCAGCCTTCATCCGGCTCGACCCAAATCTCCGTCAACATTTTCTTTTCTTTCGTTTCAGGAGGGAGTCCACTGATTCCAAGAAAGCCGTTTCCCCGCCGGCTAAGAAGCTCTCTGGTGACAGGTAGGACGGCACGAAAGTCAATCTTGTCCATCTTCCTCATTGATCGTCACTGTTGATCCCTTCCAGATTGTTCCGTGTGCACGGCCTGATGGGGTCCATTAGGCATAATGGTATTTAATGACTCTTCCAGAAAGGAGTCGCATGGCTCCAAGTCCTCCCCCTCCGCCACTCTGCAGAGGAAGGCCTCCACCGACAGTATTGAACGGTAAATCCATAACATAACCAAAAAAAAGCATTTTCCCAGAATAGGGTTTCGTGAACCACACATGCAAAACACAGCCAGACACCTGTCATTTATGTATAAATGACACACCAATTATATCATTTTGTCTCCTGTTGCCTGTGTCTGCTGCCCAGGAGAGTAAAACCAGACACGCCCAAGACCCCCACCACCCCGACCAGCCCCATGTCTCCCTCCTTCAGCTCAGCAGGGGGTCCGCTGTCTCCTCGCCTGGCCACGGGGGACTCTGTCAGGGACAAGTGCATTGAGATGCTGGCTGCTGCACTTCGTACAGATGGTGGGCAGACACCGGTTTGGGAGACGGTCTGTAAACAAAGGAGACAGCTCTGTAGAGACAGGAGACAGCTCTGCAAAGACAGGAGACACCTCTGTAGAGACAGGAGACAACTCTGTGGAGGCAGGAGACAGCTCTGTGGAGACAGGAGACAGCTCTCTAGAGACAGCTCTCTAGAGACAGGACACAGCTCTGTAGAGACAGGAAACAGCTCTGTAGAGATGAGAGCTTTTAATAATGTCATTATTCTTGCCTCCGTCTCCTTAGATAACTACAAAGAATTTGGAACAAACTGTGATGCCATGGCTGCAGAGATTGAAGACCATATCCTTTGAAACACGCTGCCCTTTCCGCTTATTAAACAGCCTTCAGTTTGAACATCTTCACATTTACATTGGATTAAATGTGCAAACAGTATTAGCGCATCAAGAACTGCAGATGATCAAAATACTCACATGCCCAATATTTCGGTAACTTGTGCCAAAGCCCTGTTTCACCAGACAAAGTGCAACAACACTTCGTGTATCTAGTCTCTCTGGGCTGAAACACCACCAGAAGGCCCCCTGCATGCGAGCGATGGATCCTGATGGATCCTCATCCTGATGGATCCTGATGGATCCTGATGGATCCTCATCCTGATGGATCCTGATGGATCCTGATGGATCCTCATCCTGATGGATCCTCATCCTGATGGATCCTCTGTGTGCTTCCTTGACTCCCAGTGCTCACATATCTACCAGGAGAACCGAGCCACGGACATGAAGTACAAGAACAGGGTCCGCAGCCGGATCAGCAACCTGAAGGATCCCAAGAACCCGGGTCTGCGGAGGAACGTTCTGGCAGGAGGCATCGAACTAGGCCGCTTCGCTGTCATGACTGCTGAGGTAGAGTGTCCGGGCTGGTGGCCGAACACACGCTGTCATGACTGCCTAGATAGAGCGTCCGGGTGGTGGCCGAACACACACCCCAGCACGCTGTCATGACTGCCTAGATAGAGCGTCCGGGTGGTGGCCGAACACACACCCCAGCACGCTGTCATGACTGCTGAGCAATAGCGGATCCTGACTCTTAAACCTTGACCTTATGACCCCAATTACTCATTGGGAAAAAGCACATTAGTGTGCACACAGCGTTGACCCTACATAAAATTGTGTTGGTCATTATGTACTATTTGAGCAGCCATTTTAGCAGTATTTACAGTAATTGTGCATGATGACATAGCGTTGGTACATTAAGCTATACACTATAACACTATACCATACTATAACACTATACCATACTATAACACTATACCATACCATACAACACTATACCATATAGGCTAGGCTAGGGCTACATAACAGTGAAAGTGACGCCCGAAATCAAATCAGTTGGTAAAAGTTTTTCCCGGTGAATTCAGTTCCCACATTTCCCCTTCCTTGTACATGCGCAAAATCACGAAGACTGATGTACAGATGACACAAAACTGTAGACGTTCCTCATCAGCATCACTGTATTGCTTCTGAAATGGCCAGACTGTAATATACAGGAAACCACTTCTTCCTGGGTCCTCCAGGGAAATGTCTTCCCCCTGTATTCTAAGTGTAAAAGACTGGTGTATAGATGAAACTTGTACAAAAAGGTCCACATTAACATACCTCACCAGCCTCACTGTATTGCTTCAGAAATGGCCAGACTGTAATATACAACAGGGGAACCACTTTCCTAAGGTCTCAAGGGAAATATATTCCTCCAGGGAAATCTGTTCCCTGGGTTCTTTGTTTAGAAGACTGGGGTATTCTGGAGTCCTGATTCGCTCCTGTTTTCAATAACAGCCTACCTTTTGAAGATCGTTATCGTGAAGTGCCTCCCTGGTTTTCTGCAATTTAAGTTCGGATGTATCCCTACCGTTGCCTATTAACTCCAACGTCTCATTAGCCTTAGTCGGCGCATGAAACGGAGCAAATTACAAATGAAACAGTGAGACAATGTTTTCCTCGCTAGCGGGAACGTTTCCTCCCGGTTTCCATCGTGAAGTGAACCAACAAGCTAACGTTAACTTAGATTGCGATCGCGTTCCTCACAGCTGGCGGAACTTGTCATAAAGTTAGCGATAACAAAGCCCACTCGTTAGGAGGGAAATACGATTGGTCAATTTAACTGTGGATGGAAATTGCTCATTTAATTACTATGAATCCGCCTTCTGTCAATTAATAACTGGACCACCAATCACAGAGTTGCATAGCATGTTCCTCCAAACAACGGAGGCAGCATAATTCTGATAGGGTGACAGAAGGGACGTTTTCATTTAACTCTACACATTCCTTCACAAACTGAATAGACAGGATTGAAGGGTTCATTCAAGAAACATTGTCTTTAGAATGTATGTAAGTATTGATAGCTAAAATAAAATGAGAACACATTACTTTAAATATATATATATTTTAGAATGTATTGAATCCTTTCTGAGGGCCTTAGAGGGCCCTGGCAGTTCCCCTCTGAGGTAGAGCATCCTGGTAGAGCACTGAGGTAGAGCATCCTGGTAGAGCACTGAGGTAGAGCATCCTGGTAGAGCACTGAGGTAGAGCATCCTGTCACTCAATCACACTCACTCACTTCTTCCTCTCTTTGTATTCTGTCCTCTATATTTCATTCTCTTCCTTCTTATATTCGCTCCTTACATACCCTCCCTTCCTCCCCCTCCTCCTTTCCTTTCCTCCCCTCCTCTCCTCCCTTTCCCCCTCTCCTCCTTTCCTTTCCTTTCCTCCCCTCCTCTCCTCCCCCTTCTTCTTCCTCCCCTCCTCTGCTACCTTTCCCCCCCCTCCTCTCCTCCCCTCCTCTCCACCTCCTCCCCTCTTCTCCTCCTCCTCCCCTCCTCCCCCTCTGTGTGCAGGAGATGGCCAGTGATGAGCTGAAACACTTGAGGAACGTGCTGACCCAGGAGGCCATCAGGGAGCACCAGATGGCCAAGACAGGCGGCACCACCACCGACCTGCTGCAGTGCGGAAAGTGCCGGAAGAAGAACTGCACCTACAACCAGGTGGGCCCACCTGCTCTGCTTGCTGGCAGCCAGGTCATACACTTGGAATTCTTGTAACTGTGTGTGTGTGTGTGTGTGTGTGTGTGTGTGTGTGTGTGTGCGCGCGCGCGTGTGTGTGCAGGTCCAGACTCGCAGTGCTGATGAGCCCATGACCACCTTTGTGCTGTGTAACGAGTGTGGAAATCGCTGGAAGGTTTGTTCTGCCTCTGGTATTCAGGTTTAGACAGGGTCATATTGAGACAGAATTTCAAAAAGTCGCATGTTAATGTTGTTCCATGTTGACAATATTTTACTGTAGCACGCTTACATCATACTATTCAGCGTTATATGTATTGTTAAATGTATTGTTAAATGTTTGCATTATACAGTAGCAGTTATAATGTAAGAATATTGTATTGCTACATGTTGCATTGTTTTTCTTATCAGCAATGTTTTATGTGCCTTATCATACCCGACCGACAGTAACACGAACCTAATGAGGTTAGTCACTGATATAGTGCACTGATACTGTTCTATTTGACTGACCCTTCATGTCTTTACCTCTTCCCCAGTTCTGCTGATGTTGCTGGGCTGAAGCCAGGAGGCTAGAAGGTCATGGCCACGCTATCTGCCCCAGGGGAGTTCTGTCTTGGTCGCGAGGATCTTGTGCCTTGCCCATCGCGCAGAGCAATAACATCGCTTTTTCTAAAGGGGAAAGGGGAATAAAGGATGATGAATCATTGTGTTTAGTGATTTTACTAAAAAACAACACACATAGTGTATTGAGATAATTGCCATTTATACTTGACTTTTTAAGATTGGTAAGCATGAGATTTAGACTGGGATTTAATTCATGTTAATATGGTCATGGGTGGGGTGGGTGTGGGTGGAGGACAGGGGGGAGGCGAGGGTGGGGGGGAGGCGAGGGTGGGGGGCGTCTGTGCAGGTGGATGATTGAGTCATTGACGTATCCTGTTGAATCACAAGCCACCCCATGATGCGAATGTTATTAAATGCTGATATCAATTTCACTAATAAAAAGCTGATTTTATTTCGGAACTCATTATCTTTTGTTCGTACATCATTCTAAATGTATAATTCACAGATCATTTATACAACCGCAAATCAGAAAAAGTTGTGACATTATGGAAAATACAAATTTAAAAAGAAAGTAATGATTTCTAAATTGACTTTGACATGTATTTCATTGCAGACTATATAAACACAAAATATACCATGTTTTGTAGGATCAATTTAATTTCATTTGTAATATGCATCATTTCCTGGCATTCAGACCTGGAACACAATCCAAAAAAAGTAGAGACAGGAGTAATTTAGGGCTAGTAATCTGGCAAATTGGTTAAATAATGATGTGATTTGAAACAGGTGATGTCAACGGTGATTGTAATTTTGATTTGGTACAAAAGCAGCATCCAAGACAGGTCTAGTTGTTTGGGAGCAAAGATGGGCTGAGGATCGCCAGTTTGACAACAAATACGTGAGAACATTAGTGAAATGTTTAAAAACAATGTTACTCAAAGAAAGATAGGAAGACATTTACTTATTTCACCCTCAACAGTGCTTAACATAATTAGATCCAACTTTAGATTTAACATAAGTAGATTCAAGGAATGTAGAGGAATTTCAGTGCGTAGAGGACAAAGGGCCCAAGCCTAAGTTGAACAACTGTGATGTCTGATCCCTCAGGCGGTACTGCATCAAGAATGGTCATTCATCTATTAGCGATACCACCACATGGGCTCAGGACTACTTTAGCAAACCTTTGTCAAGTACCACAATAGGTAGTTACATCCACAAATGCCAGTTAAAACTGTACTGTGCCAAAAGGAAGCCCTATGATTAGTGTCCAGAAGCACCATCAATTTCTATGGGCTCGGAGGCATCTGGGATGGACCATCAATCAGTGGAAACATGTGTTGTGGTCAGATGAATCTGTATTTCTGGTGAAGAAATGGATGCCATGTGCTCCGGACCAAAGAAGAAAAGGATCATCCAGACTGTTACCAGTAACAAGTCCAAAAGCCAGGGTCTGTCATGGTGTGGGGTTGTGTCAGTGCCCTTGGCAAAAGTAACTTGCACTTCTGTGATGGCACCATTAATGCTGAAAAGTACATAGAGATTTTGGTGCACAATATGCTGCCTTCGAGAAGACATCTCTTCCAGGGACGTCCATGCACATTTCAACAAGATAATGCAAAACTACATTCTGCACCCATTATAATCCTGGCTGCGGAGGAAGAGGATACAGGTACTTGACTGGCCTGCCTGCAGCCCCAACATGTCTGCAATAGAGAATGTGTGGCGCATATTGAAGCGCAAAATGTGACAACAAAGACCCCGAGCTGTTGCCTACCTCAAGACTTGTTTGCAGCACGAATGGGACAAAATGACACCTGAAACATTTCATAACTCAGTGTCTTCAGTCCCTAAACATCCTAAGTGTTGTGAAAAGTAACGGTAACATTAAAGTGGTAAATGCTTTACCGTTCTAATTTCTTTTAATGTGTTGTAAGAACCAAAATAGGATTTTTTTTTTTTTTGTGGAAAAAAAATCAAGCAATAACAATCATAAACACTAATGTGCTGTTGTATTGTCTGCAATAACACAAGTAAAAGAGGATTTAGAAATCACTACTTTATCTTCCATACAGTCCCAATATTTTCTGATTTGGGGTTGTACATCTATACTATTAAATGTTATACTAATGAGCACAACTTCACAGTAACACAATTCCTCGGCCAATTGGACTAATTTTTGTTCATAAAGTTGTCAAACTCTCCCTAGAAGTTTATGATCATAAAGTTTATAGTTAATATCTGCATCCTTGGAGAAATCAGCCATCATGACAAGTCTGTGCAGTTGATCTGCAGTTTTTAAACTGCTGCTTTGAGGAGAGTAAAGAGGGAAATGGGGCCAAAATGGTTCCACTTAGACTTTAGGAAAACATGAATAGATAGAAGTTTCATTTACATGAAATATACTCTATATTTGTATTTCAAGAGGGTTAAAGTTTCAACAGAGCAGTTCATATATTCATAAATATGTATGAGTGAATGGATAAGTGGCTTATTTTCTCATTCAACTGTAGATGGGGTAGAACTTGGATACAAATACTTTCCCTCATGAATAAATAAATCAACAGTTTACTGAAAGATGATCGATTATATTATGTTAAATGAGAGGGGCGGCTGAAGTGTGCGTTAGAACACAACGGAGTAGCAAAGAGAAGCAGTACTACCACAATCTACCAGCAGAGGGCACAATTCATCATCGCTATAGAAACTTCTCCCATGTTTACGCTCACAAAATGCAAATGCATACGCGAAGGTGAGATTGCGGAACATACGAGAGTCAGTGCTCCACTGTGGTTCTTTGTAAACCTATTACATACTCAAATATCTTTCTATAATGTCAATTTTTACAACAATCGTTTTTTATTGCATGTGCAGTGGTTGGGTATGTTTAAAAAAACAAACACTTTTCACAATGTATTTTTCTTTTGCATGCTTTAATGGACAGGGAGAAAAGAGAGGGGAGGGCGTCCAGAGGGCTGACGTGAAACTCAGGCTGCTGCGGTCAGACCTCAGCCAGCGTGGTCCTCGCCCTTATCCAGCGAGCTACCAGGGCCTGATGGTTCCTTCTGAGATGACAGAAATGCACACGTGATCCCTCACATCTCCCTCAAAGCTGCTTGGATGGGAGACGCATCACATGACAGTCCATTTCCACACTCCTCAGGGTCCAGCGGCCCAGCCTTTGTTCCCTTTTGAAGGACGAGATCGATTCGGTCTCTCGTCTCTCTCTTCTTAGGAGGGATCAATGCTGTGGAAGGCATTTGGAATAAAAAGGTTCCAAGTAGAAATACTAATTGATGGTTTTGCCAGTTTGCCGGTACAGTAAAGTGCTATGATGTTTGTTAACATTGTTGACCGTACCCACAATCCCCCTCTCATCTCCTGACAACACACGCACGGACCACGGTCTTAGTTAAGCTCTGCTCTACAGCACAGGTGCTCGCAAAATCTCCATACGCACATATGTGCAAAGTGCTGGACAAGGCCAATAAGATTTCCTGTTTCAAAATGACAAACACTTCCCTCAGCAAAGACACGACTGAGATCCAGTGTATTCTTTTCAGCTCAAGGCAATTTTTGAGGTCTGATACCGAGCTATCTCTGTGTGTGGTGTGAGGATATTTTCACAGCGAGAGGCAGATGTTTAAAGTGCATGGAAAATGCGAGTCTGTGAAGGGGATTGGGATTCAGCTGTGGGCAGATTGGATGCTTCTGTCTCAGGAGGAAGAGCGTTTGTGCTCCTCAAATGGGGGCTTTGCAGGGAAAGTATCTGTCCTTTGCAGAATCGGTGAAATAGTGGAGGGGGCTGCTCCGATGAACGTATAAACTTCACACCAGGCATCCTGAGAATCAATCTCCTGGCTCGCAAAGAGTAAATGCCAACTCTGTCTCTGGGAGCCTTCGTTGTGAAGTTGTTTACTCTCCAAGATACACGCTCAACTTTCTAGCGGAAGGAGGGAGGAAATCACCTGTCTGATCGTATAATCCGAGTCGTTTTTTCCTGGTTTTTCTCTGGTGATTGTGAAAGCCATCTTCTCTGCCACTGTGCGTCTGTGAGATACTGCAGCAGGCGGAGTTGGCCACGGCCTAATGTGAAACCTTCTCACGGATGAAGGTTAACTGCATGGTATACTGGGATGCTAGTAGGAGATCATATGAAGCCAGGAACTTCTACCTGAGGTCTAGATTACCTCTCTTATATGTTCAGAGAAAAAGAGGGGGAGGGAGTGGGAGGGAGGGAGAGGGAGAGAGAGGGAGAGAGACGGGGGAGAGAGAGGGAGGGGGAGGGGGAGAGGGAGAGAGAGAGAGAGAGAGAGGGGGGTTTCACAGACAGTGTTTCAGATCATCTTGTATCCCCTATAGAAGAGATTATAGACTATCAAAAGAAGTACCAGTAATTTAAAGGCCAGATGGGCATGTTTTGTGAACCTTGCCATTATAGCTGGAATTTAAAAGGTTTCAAACCTAAATACCCCCCAACCCCTTCAAAGCCATTCATCCAAACCACATGACTGTGCTCACCATATATATGCATTGTTCTCTGTACTTTGTGTTTTTAGTATGACTGTTTAAGTGTTGTGTCGGATTAAAGAAACTGTAAGCTTGA
Organism: Plecoglossus altivelis; assembly: GCA_036571765.1. NCBI lineage: Eukaryota > Metazoa > Chordata > Actinopteri > Osmeriformes > Plecoglossidae > Plecoglossus > Plecoglossus altivelis. The sequence goes on from BROE01000014.1 coordinate 3,393,250, forward strand.
ATATCTGACTTGCCATTGTTCTAGCTTGATAATACCACCAATTGTATTAAGTTATAATTAGGTTTGTTATACCATGAACGTAATAATGTTCATTACAAGATTGTTAAATCTGCTTGAAAATAATGGTAATAAATTGAGCAAATAGAATAACATTGACCGGACAAGTCATTTACTGTGACGAAGGTGACTCCTATTCCCAGATCACAGTCACCAGAGCTTTGAATGTTCCTCAGCACACACGCACGCACACACAACACAGCACCACACACACACACACACACACACACACACACACACACACATACACACATACACACACACACACACACACACACACATTGCATGCACACACACACACACACCTGCACCTCCTTCACTTGATTAGATATCTCAGTTTATATATAACAGCCTAGCCTGTTACTTCACTGCAAAGTTCTGTAAGTATATTCTTTATACCTGCAACGCTTAGTTATATTTAGTATGTATGTATTATATATATATAAATAATATAATATATATATATAACATATATTATATATATAGATTATGTATATAATATATACAAAAATATATATAATAATTAATATAAATATATATATTATATATAATATATATAGAGAGAGATTCTTGCGTACTAAACTTTTTGTTTTTTGTCTTGACCGTTCTCCTGCTCTTTCTTCAGGAGTCTTAGAAGCCTCTAGCCTGTGACCCCACTACCCCTGTGACCCGACTATCCCTGTGACCCCACTATCCCTCTGACCCCACTATCCCTGTGACCTGACTATCCCTGTGACCTGACTATCCCTGTAACCCCACTATCCCTGTGACCCCACTATCCCTGTGACCCCACTATCCCTGTGACCTGACTATCCCTGTGACCTGACTATCCCTGTGACACCACTATCCCTGTGACCCCACTATCCCTGTGACCTGACTATCCCTGTGACCTGACTATCCCTGTGACCCCACTACCCCTGTGACCCCACTATCCCTGTGACCTGACTATCCCTGTGACCCCACTACCCCTGTGACCCCACTATCCCTGTGACCCGACTATCCCTGTGACCTGACTATCCCTGTGACCCCACTATCCCTGTGACCCCACTACCCCTGCAACCCCACTACCCCTGTGACCCCACTATCCCTGTGACCCCACTATCCCTGTGACCCCACTACCCCTGTGACCCCACTATCCCTGTGACCCCACTACCCCTGTGACCCCACTTTCCTTGTGACCTGACTATCCCTGCAACCCCACTACCCCTGTGACCCCACTACCCTTGTGACCCCACTACCCCTGTGACCTGACTACCCCTGTGACCCCACTACCCCTGTGACCCCACTATCCCTGTGACCCCACTACCCCTGTGACCCCACTACCCCTGTGACCTGACTATCCCTGCAACCCCACTACCCCTGTGACCCCACTATCCCTGTGACCTGACTATCCCTGCAACCCCACTACCCCTGTGACCCCACTACCCCTGTGACCCCACTACCCCTGTGACCTGACTATCCCTGTGACCCCACTACCCCTGTGACCCCACTATCCCTGTGACTTGACTATCCCTGTGACCCCACTACCCCTGTGACCCCACTACCCCTGTGACCCCACTATCCCTCTGACCCCACTACCCCTGTGACCCCACTATCCCTCTGACCAGACTAACCCTGTGATGTGACAGTATTACTCTGTCTGCCTGTCTATCACCTGTGTCTGCTTCACTTCACAGTATTAGTATTAAAGGCCGACAGTGGGATCATTAATCATTATTATCAGTCCTGAGTCCGATCATTGCTGGGATGTAGATAGATAGGTCGCCTGTCCAAACATTGCAATTGGTCCGAATGCTTGTCCAATCCTTAGCGCCAGTCCGATGTGAATGATTGATCGTGTTCATCAAAGTCCTGTGACACCCTCAGATATCGGATTGATATGATTTCTCCGTTGAACCTTTACAATAATCTGTTTACATAAGGATGCGGATTAGAATTTCAGCAGCAATAAACAAAAAGTGCTTCTCAACAGTATATCCTACCGTGCCTTTCAGTGAAGGCTCATTATAAGCAGACTGACGGGCCCTAGGATGAGAATAACAAAAAGCCCTGAACCACGAGCACATGTTCAGACAAAGGACCTCTGGACCACTTAAGTAAAACCTTTACATTACCATTTTTAAATAGCTTGCACTGTTTTCGATGCAGCTGCTTCGCAAGGAAAAAAGGCAATCGTGGAAAACAGGCAAAACGCAGAAGGGAGAAAAACAACAAAACGAAATCCATATGCAAATGGCGTACATAAACGAGTGGCTGAAATGTCACGTTCATTTCAAAGATTCATTAACATCTCCATTATCATGTGAAATGAGGCAGACGCCGTCATTATCATGGTAATGCAGGTCTGGGGTGAGCAGGACTTCAGACAGCGAGCCTTGAGGTGCCTCTCATCACCAAGGCGTGAAACGCAGGAGCTTCAAAAACAAAGAAGCTTCGCCACATACTCAGGATGGGTTGTTTTAAACACGATGTCACATGTAGCACAACCTTCTTCTTCTAGGGGTCGGTCAGTCTGTCTCCGCTTACACTTCTGTACTGTCAACTTCAACAGGAACTCAGCTGCCACGTCACAGCCTGCCTTGAGGACCTTCTGCTGCATGCCTGATAGATAATGCATGAGTACAATGAGCTGGAGGGATGCAGAGAAGGTTGTGTGTCTTAGATTCAACTTGGTTTCTTCCACAGCTTCCTGAGCACAACAGGAAGTCCAAACTACTGCTTAATTCATCGACTTAAGGACTGACGGGGTCGCAGTATGGGTGCTCTTCCCTGCAACTCCACATAGTGTGACAATGTGTTCCCCTCTTCCTCATCTTCCTCCTCTCCCATCTCCTCCCTCTCCCCCTCTTCCACCTCCTCTTCTTCTTCCTTCCACTCCCCCTCCACTTCTCATCTACCCCCCTCCCCCTCTTCATGTTCCTCCTCTCCCTTCTCCTCCTCCTCCTCCTCCTTCCCCTCTTCCACCTCCTCTTCCTTTTCCTTCCACTCCCCCTCCACTTCTCTTCTACCCCCCTCCCCCTCTTCATCTTCCTCCTCCCCCTCCTCTACCTCTCCCTCCTCCTTCTCTCCCTCTCCCTTCTCCTCCTCCTTCCCCTTCTCCTCCTCTCCCTTCCCCTCTTCCTCTCCCTTCTCTTCTATCCCCCTCCCCCTCTCCCTCTCCTCCTCTTCCACCCTTACGCCCACAAGTGACACCCAGCTACCCAGAGAACTACATGACACCTCGGATCTCGGGCCAAGTTGAACTGTCTGAGTCTGACCAGACTGGATGCTGATCTGCCCAACTGCTGTGACAGCACTGGAGCACAGCGTCTCGTTCTCTTGCTTCCTCTCCTATGTGAAATGGAGGACAACAACAACCAGGGGAAGACGTTAGAGCAAGACGGGAGTCTGGATGTCCAGGCAGGACTGACGTCACCCCCCTGGGATAATGGCAGCCTGGTGCCCAACATGGACCTAATGAGGCCATCAAGGGCCGCGATCTGCCCTCTCGCCTCCTGCAATTGTGTTTTCACAAAAGAAAGAAAGAAAATGAGAGTGATGTAGGGGGACAAAAGGAAACAGAAGCTGCAATTAGCCTTCCCCCACCTCCTCCGTTTCCTGGTTCCAATATTGCTCATAGAGGATCATGTGACAGCCAAAGGACGTCTACTGTCCTCTTGTGTTTCACATGCAGGAGCGTGGCCGTGGACAAAAACGCTCTACAGCAGCCCCTCGCTCTGAGGAGACACGCCAGGGTCACACGCATCCACACGCATCCATTAGGACATCCTTTCACCAGGGAGGAGGTCAGGACCTCCCGCTCCGCATGGTCTTTACGTTCCTCTCTTCCAACACACCTGAATTCAAACGAACGGTCGTTAGCAGGCTTCCGCTAAGCTTGGTTCCCTAGTAACCCATTGCCATGTCAGGCTCGCCGTTGAGCCATTGATTTGAATTCAGGTGTGTCGGAAGAAAGCAACGTACAAACCATGCAGAGCGGGAGGTCCTGATCTCATCCCTGGTGAAAGGACGTCCTAATGGATGCGTGTGGATGTGTGTTTCTCCCCAGAGCGAGGGGCTAAAAGGTGGAAGACATGCAGGGCAGAGGCCCCCGAGGACCAGGGTTGAAGCAAGCGGGAGTCGGACACTTCCAAGATGGCGCCAGGGTTCCGCTCCAAACCAGTCGGGGGCGCACACGTCCTCGGGCGAACGTAGAACGGACCTCGTCCGTTTGGATTGCCGGGCCAGCCCTCTCTCAGAGCTGACTATAAACTTACATAAGAAGAGGTGCAATTATGGAGAGAGGCTCTTTTAGAACCCAAGTGTTCCCGCTGGCAGCGGGAAGGAGGGTGGAAGCCAAAACCTTGCCGATGGTGGCAGAGCCACTGAAACAGATAAACAGTGCAGAGATTAGAGACTAAGGTCTGTGGGTGGTTATTGAGCTGAATGATGGGGCATTTATAAAGATGCCATTAGCAGGCTTGCCAATACTCCAGCCTTCTCAATGGCGGTCTTTGTTTCCAGACGATTCGAGAGGGTTATATCTCGGTTCCTTATCTGCGCAGGTCAGAGCCTGGGCTGCTGTAATTGCGCGTCATTGTTCCAGTTGAAGGGCACTGTGGCCTTTGAGTGGACCGAGACTGCCAGCAGGAGGGCTTTCACCGCGCAACGCTGTTATGAAAAGACATCAGACTTATGAACACAATCAAACCTCCGCGGCACTTGCTCTCAATGACAAGTCAATAAATAGACTGTAACCACCCTCCCCAAACGATCTCCCCACCGATTGGTTCTCCGTCAACTTTGCCCCTCTGTTCCGCCCGGCCCACCCTCTGTGTGTTCTGTCCCCCGACTCCTCTCCAAGTTTCTCTCTCTCCCTCGCCCTCTCGCCCTCTCGCCCCAGCCTCCGTCTTGCTAACTTAGTTTTGCACCACCGTGGCGAGGAGAGCACAGACAGTCGTATTTCCCACACCTCTGCCAGACGGAACCCTCCTCTATATTAACACCCAGGATCAGGAAGCTGCCACCGTCCATCATTGGTGCCACAGATCAATTCTCAATCCGCTCGAGCCATTCACAGGAGTACAGAGGTAGCAGACGTCTGGATATTCCACCTGCTGAGGCGATTTAGACACAACTGTTTCAATCTAGAACTTGCTTTCAAGGTTCATTTCAGTTGAATTCGTCCTGTAATGTCGTCCTTGTGTTTTCAGACACGTTATTCGTAGATTTCCTGTTTCCAAAACAAGACTTATCGCTGGCAGTAGGAGCCCAGTCCATTTACACAGTGAAGAAAAAGAAATGAAACAAGAAACGACTATAACATGGGTGCAACGCTTTCCGAAGTTGCCATTACATTGCTGAAGTTGGAGAAGTTAATAATTGTTCAACGTTGGTTTTCAAACGTTTGAGAAGTATTTACCGTGTTTGCAGATGACTGTGTATGGTGGCTCAGGACAATGTTGGTAACGACAAGACATAAGACACCAATAAGATGCTTTGCTTAGTTACGGTAACGGAAACATGACAAAGATGAAATAGAAGATGAGGCCCCAAATTAGGAGAAAACACTAAAATATTCTGATTTAAAATAATCTGAATGAAATCTTTTGATTGTGTAACTACCTAGTTCTGTGGCCAAGTCTTCAATACGAATGTCATCATCACAGGTAACGATCACTGCATTTAGACACATTACCAGCGGACGTCGAACAGATTCCATTTTCACCTGATCTGACCTAAAGAAAATCTCACTGGAATATGGTGTTCTTTTTCTATATGACTTACACAGTCTGGTCTGAACTACTTTGTATTGGCCACCCCAAAAGCTCCAGACATCAGGGAAGTAGCAGAAATATTAGAACGAAATGCAAGCGAATGAAACTTCTCTCTGCTCCTTTAGGGAGAATTCAAATGGAAATTAGACAGCGGTTTCCTTGACAACCGTCTTTTCAAACAGTTTGGTTTTCAGGATTTGCTTTTGTCACACCAATCGCCAATTTTCTGAATCAGAACCTCTTTAAAAAACAATTTCCCATCTTTCTCTTCATCTTTCATGCCTTTTCTTCTCCTCCTTCTACCCCTCTGATATCGCTCCAACCTTATCACCTATCTCTTGCTCTTTCTCTCTGCTCGAATCTCACCTTCCTTCTCTAATTATGATCGATTCCTCTCCTTCCCACCCTCCTAACTCCCCCTCTCTCTCCCCCTTAGTCTCCCAGGCTGGCCCAGAGAGGTGTCAACACCTACCAGATGATCCTCATCCAGCAGGTCACACCTGCTGTCCTCCTCACCACCTGCTCTGGCTGCACGGCTACACGAGGCCCTACTGGGGGCTCACTACCCAGGAGCAAGACAGGACATGGAGGATGGACATGGAGCCTGGTGACAGGAGACAGGAGATGAAGGATGGAGAAGAAGGGTGGAGATGGAGGAGAGGATGGAGAGGATGGAGACAAGAGATAGAGGATAGAGACAGGAGATGGAGCATGGAGACAAGAGATAGAGGATAGAGACAAGAGATGGAGGATGGAGACAAGAGATAGAGGATAGAGACAAGAGATGGAGGATGGAGACAAGAGATGGAGGATGGAGACAAGAGATGAAGGATGGAGATAGAGGATGGAGACAGGAGATGGAGACAAGAGAAGAACGGTGGAGATGAAGGATGGAGATAGAGATGGAGGAGAGGATGGAGATGATGGAAGGGTGAAGATGGAGAAGAAGGGTGGAGATAGAGGGTGGAGAAGAAGGGTGGAGATAGAGACGGAGGAGAGTATGGAGATGATGGAAGGGTTCTCCTCAGCATCTGGCTTCCAGGGGTCTCTCAGGTATCTCTCATCTCAGTCAGCAAAGCCTGACCAAGCCCACTGTTCTTACAAAGCACTGTTTAAACAGTAAGACAATCAAGGCCTGTTTAAGAGACAATAACGCACCACTCAAATTGCAGGTCTCTCTCTTTTACAGAGAGGAGAGCTAGATGACTGTCCTCTGCCACTCCAATGAGCGTGTGTATAATTAGCTCTGCAGTGTTGCGTAAGCCCATCTTTTAGATTCTCTCATGCATGTACAGTGGTGGTTAACCGTTTACATGGGTCGATGGCAGGCAACGGTAATGCTGTGCGTGTGCTTGTGTGTAATTGCAGGTGTATACTGTATGGGTGTGTGAATGTAGGTGATTCTGGCAATGTATCTGTGTTCCTGTGTGTGAATGTCTGTGTGTCTGTGTGTGAGTGTCTGTGTGTGTATGTATGTGTGTCTGTGTATGCATGTGTGTCTGTGTGTGTATGTGTGTGTCTGTGTGTGTATGTGTGTGTCTGAGTGAATGTGTGTGTCTGTGTGTGTGTGTCTGTGTATGTATGTGTGTGTGTCTGTGTGTGTATGTGTGTGTGTCTGTGTGTGTGTGTCTGTGTTTGTTTGTGTACGTGTGTATGTCTGTGTGTATGTGCGTGTGTATGTGTGTGTATGTGTGTGCGTGAGTGTGTCTGTGTGTCTGTATGTGTATGTGTGTATGTGTGTGTGTGTCTTTGTGTATGGGTGTATCTGTGTGTGTATGTGTGTATGTGTGTGTATGTGTGTGTCTGCGTGTGTGTCTATGTGTCTGTGTGTGTGTGTGTGTATGTTTGTGTACGTGTGTCTGTGTGTGTGTGTGTGTATGTATGTATGTATGTATGTATATGTGTGCGTCTGTGTGTATGTGTGTGTATGTGTGTGTGTTTTGTCTGCGTGTGTGAATGTGTGTGTGTGTATGTGTGTGCGTGTGTGTGTGTATGTGTGTGTGTGTGTGGGTGTGTATGTGTGTGTGTGCGTGCGTGTATGTGTGTGTGTGTGTGTGTGTGTATCTGAAAGCATGAGTGGACTGCTTTTCGGTACCTCCGGTTCTTTTTTCCGTCTAATTTCACACCTTTATGACAGCCTTCTGTACCTAGCAGAGTCAACACTCATTACTGCAGCCACTCAGTAACCTTAGAGAGAGGCATTAACGCTAGGGAGGGAGAGGAAGCCAGAGAGAGTTAGAGAGGGAGAGACAGAAAGAGAGAGGGAGAGAGAGATAGAGAGAGAGAGAAGTTACCAAGAGAGAGAGTTAGAGAGAGCGTTAGCGAGAGAGAGGGAGAGAGGGAGAGCACCATAGAGAGAGAGAGAGAGAGGGAGAGAGAGAGGGAGAGAGAGAGAGAGGGAGAGAAAGAGAGGGGAAGAGAAAGGGAGAGAGGGAGGGAGAGCACCAGAGAGAGAGAGAGAGAGAGCGATAAAGGGGAATAGAAAAATAAAAAATAAAAAAAGCTAGAAAGCCAGACAGCAGAGAGAGAGGAAGGGAGTGGGAGAGTGTATTTTTTATTAACAACTGATATGAACAAAAGATAAATGTCAGCTCCATGCTGTAAAAACAGCCACAGGGCCGGCACACCAAATCTTTTGAACGTCGCACTGCAGATTTTCTGGTGAAGTAAATCAAGGTTCAAGAAGTTTTCAACCAAGATTATTCCCCAAGAGAAAGCATGTCACGAGGTGCTCTTTAGGGGGAGTCTGAGAAAAAACCCCAACGTCAAGCAGCGTGTTCCCACAGTCCCCCAGAAACGACAGCAGGTCAGTCTCCAGGCCTTTGCATCAACAGCCAAACACAAGCGTTCCCTCTCCATCGCTCCGACACACAGCCACCCGTCCTGCCTCGCTTCAACCTCGATGAATCACAGTTGGCACCCTTGACAGAAATAGAGCGATGGACTAAGAGTGGAGAGGCACAGGGGGCAAGGGTCAAGCACTCTGACATGGGCTCTACACAGTCAGCACCAGTGGAGGGAAATGATCACTAGCAGAATTTGCCCAAACGACAGTGCTCCTGACTGTGCTCCTGACTGTACAGCTCCTGACTGTGCTCCTGACTGTACAGCAAACCCAAACAACAGCACTCCTGACTGTACAGCAAACCCAAACAACAGCACTCCTGACTGTACAGCAAACCCAAACAACAGCACTCCTGACTGTACAGCTCTGCCCAAACAACAGCACTCCTGACTGTACAGCTCTGCCCAAACAACAGCACTCCTGACCGTACAGCTCTGGACAGCGCTCCTGAATCCTCCCAGTCCTCTTGTAAGCTGTATTGCGTAACCATGAATGGCTGTTTCTCTGTCTCGCTTAAGTAGTGTTATCTCACCGAACTAAGGAGGTAAATGAACCACGGTGAAGTTCCTACTGTATTGTGCTGTTGATCGTTCCTTTGTCCAGAGTTACTGTGGTGTGGGTGCGCTTGTTTCAGTAGCCTGAAAGACACAATCAACTGCATTCAGGAACTTAAGACAATAACAAAGACCTTAGTGTGTCACCAACTCATTTATCCAACAACACATACACGCACACACAGATACACTGTACACACACACTTTTTGTCTCACACACACCCACAAACAGCCTTCCTCTGCCTCACACACACAAATACCACAACAGGATCAACAGCAATGGTGGACTGTTCTAGTAAGACATCATGTCACTTAAAACCCTCGTCTGCCATCGGACACAGTTTGGTGCCCTTCTGAAGATCACACATTAAGGAGGTGACTTATCAAGCACAGCAGAGGGACAAATTACATAAATGCACGCAGCGTCAGAGAGGTTTGCTATTAGACTATAGTCCACATGTTGTTTATCGAGAAGTAGAGATCTTATTTGGAACGACAGGACTGTAAAATGTTACAGGGTTGAATAAGGTTGCTTTTATCAAACAAGTTGTGATTATGATGGGAATCGGTCCATATTATGCATGCGTATGGTATAGCCTTTTTGTGAAGCTTATCAATCAGAGAAGCCAGACAGTGCAATCTCCAAGCAGCTGGGAAAAGTAAATGCACAGGGCCCAAGGACTTCAAGCAACTCATAAAAAACTGTATTTCATTTAAAGAGGAAGTTGTTGGTCACGTGATCAGAAGTGATCACCGGGCATCACAGATAGTCAGTGAGAACTGTCAGATTGCACAGTTTCCTCCAGCTCTGAAGATAACAGCAGGTTCCCTCTATGTCCATCTCCAGAAACAGCTCTCTTCCTCCCAGTTGCTGCAAGGAAGAGCAGAGCTTGTTTAAAGGCGTTAGATTGAGCTTGTCTTCAGTGGTTGTGTCTGCAATGTTTCCCGTCCCTGAGTTTGTCTCTCTCTTTCCCTCTCTCTCTCTCTCTCTCTCTCTCTCTCCCTCTCTCTCTCTCTCTGTGTATGTGTATGTGTGTGTGTGAGTGTGTGTGTATGTATGTGTGTGTATGCGTGTGTATGCGTGTGTGTATGCGTGTGTGTATGCGTGTGTGTGTGTGCGTGTGTGTGAGGCACACCCACCCACTTTGGCACAGCAATCACTGTAATTTACTCAGTAATAACATCTTAGGGACTGAATCTCAGTAGACTTCAATCTATCACACACTGGTGAAAGAATGTGTGTCATGATTGGAGAAAACAGAGTTGTAAATAAACAAACTAAACAAATAATCAACATCCAGCGCCTTAGATTGAGGAGAAAACTTCAGATGGAATCTTCTAGAAGAAGATTCAAATATTCAACGCGATTCAAATAGTTATCTCACTGAGAGTTTCGCTCATGAACATCTCGACCATCAGGGATCGCAATCAGTCATGCCTCCTCGACTGAAGTCTTCCGGAACAAGCTCTAATCTTCCATAATGAATAGCTATCAAGGCATGTTGGTTCTATGGAAATAAATAATCCTGATAATTACCACATAATGTGTGAGTCACTGGATATTGCTTCTTACTTCAAATGGGCTATAATAACGAAGCAAGAGTCAAATCAGTTTCAAGTGGCAATTGGCCGTGTTGACAAAATTGTTTAAAAAGATTGTTACTGATACCACATGCTGGCGCGTACCCACGTGCACACACACAGACGACAGCTACCAGTCCATGATGGTCTCTTCTGTACCACCCTGCCGACCAAACAAGTCAGGGGATTTGGTACACTTCACATAATTGAGCAATTTGTCACATGGAGGTCCGCACCTAATCAGGGTCCTCACGGCATGATGCATAAAAACATGCGTTAAACAAGGTCTCCAGCCTCCGTTTTCCAGCCATAATGGATGACTGTCCTTCACAATAGCCTCTCAAGCAGAATCAGGGCCTAAGCACAAAAAAGCGCACATACGAAATTATTCACTGTAAGGAAATAGTTATGTGAAGGCATCACATCGTGCAGACCGTGTACAACATTAACTATGTAAAGTTTGTCTTACAGACACAAAATAAAGAAATCATCGCATCTCAGTAATAACAACGTCACATTGGGATGCAAAATAAACTTGCTTTCATGCAGCCGAGAAAATCTTGTTTTTAATTACGAGCAAAACAATTCGGAATAGTTAAAAAACGAATTAAACAATCGACACATTTTTTTATTTTTAATTTATTGTTTTGCGTCGTTTTTAAACGTTATATGTACTTTGACCATAACTTGTTAAAAATGTGAATTTTGGGCTGTGAACTAATAACCCAAAAAATAAAATAATAAATCTTACAAATAAGGAATCCACACAGGTGCGCATACTCCGGTGCGCGCGTATAATCAACATAATTATTGTGATCTGACGCGTTGGGGTAGATGTCTTGCATTGCATTTCAATGATAACGTGAATAAATGGTCCAGGGATCGGGATATTCCCTACTGGTACATTTCCACTCCTCTCCAAGCACTTAAAGTCCATCAACGTCATTAATCACCTGCGATGGTGCTATGAGCAGGTCGTGGGTGACAGTTTCGTATGCTTTTCAAGGCTGTTAGTCATGATTCCACCATCCCTTTACGACCACCAGCTGGCCTTAGACTGTGTTGACTTGCCAGCGGGGGTTTAGCGGTGTGACAGCCTCTGCCTTGGCCGCTCTGCGGCTGGGAGACACATATACATGCTGACAGGCTACAGAGGGTTGATTTTTCAGCCAAGCTTCAAACTGACACCAAAATCGTCGACTGTATCATGGTGTGTAAACGTCAGAAACATGCCCTGCCACATTCGACGTTTTTCGCTTTGGAGTCCAAGGGCACGTGTGTGCGCACGGTCGTGTAACTTTGCACAGCTGTCTGATTTAGATTAAAAACGTTTGTTTGGTTTGTCGGTATTCTCTCTCTGTTGGTGAACACAGGTGCTGGGGATTGTTGAAACCAGGTCACGCAGTCGATTAAATGTCAAAATACAGCATGGTCTGTTTTCTCTAGCCTTTCTGGGATGATTAGAATCAGAAGTTTGTCCAAAAAAAAGAACCATTCCGTTGTAGAGCATACATACCGCGCAATGGCACAAGATAACCAAAATCAAGATGCTATTTAATTCAAAGTATATATCTGGGAGCTGATTGTACCGTCTAACCGACTCTCATGGCTTGCACTTCCTAAAAAGGACACGGCAAATCAAACAAGACAGACAATCAAATGTGAAAGTATAGTTCGTGGTTGTGTCACCAGGTTTACTGGCTGCTGCGGTTGTCTGTTTTTCAGCAGGGCGGAGTGATTCACTGTCATCCTACTGGCTTGATGAGTGATGAGCGCAATCAGAGAGCTGTAAAAACAGATCATAAGTGAGCCGCCTTCAGGGCAAACAGCGTGTACGCAACCCAACGGCACCATGCTCTGCGCAGCTGAGCACTGGATTACACCGAACACGTATTGCAATTCTTAAATCAGATCAGGAGAACGAGGCAGGCCAATCATATTGCGGCAGAGAATGGAATTGCAGTTGGTTTTTGTCGACAGCGGCATTATTACATTACGATGTTCCTGTCAGACAAGGCCCATTTCTTTTCTGTCTAACCCGAGCTCGGTCAGAATGTTCCCCACTTTAACAACCTGCTGCGCTGGGCTGTCAATGCCGAGCTAGCTTGATTTCTCCTTTCTCGACCAGCAAGGTATATGCTCTTCCATTCCTCTCCAGCTATCCCCACATACATAGCAGACTGACAGCTCTTTGCCGTAGTGGAAACTAATTTGGGAAGGGGAGCGGCGAAGAGGGACGAATTAGAATGAGGTGGTTGGGTTTATGAAATCCATTTTTGTTGTTGTTGAGCAATTACAGTTCTACATCTTTTTTGCACCACACTGCACAGCTGGTGACAAGGGATAGCTTTCTGTCTTCACAGACAACTTGGGGGTCTTTCTAAACTTCCTTTCCTGTTCTACATAATGACAAATAAAGGTGAAGCTCGCAAGCAATGCATCTTAAACCACAAAACCCTGTCGCAGAGACGACAGCAGGTGTTGATAATGACTCCAGACTAATTAAGGCAAATAGAACGGGTTTGTGTGGCGCTTGTGACATGATGTCGCGTTTTGCGTCTTCACGGACACTTTCTCCTTTATACCTTCAGCTGTTGTCTTTGTACGTTGTCTTTAAAGGTTGCATTGTGACTGGTTAAAAATATGACGTACTTCAGGAAAAATGGCAAACCTAGCTGATAAATGTTGTAATCAGAGAGTATTCAGACTGGGTAATTGCTTCTCAAGTCACCTATCAAGACACTTGACTACTTTCTGTACGGGGATTTTCTTGATTCATGTTATAGACTGAAGGTTCTGATCAGAAGAGATGGTTAACTACTGTGTGTGTATTTCTGTGTGTAGGCCTATGCGCGTTTCTGTTTCGTGTAGATGTTGGTGTATGTGGGTGCGTCTACGTGGTTGCGTGATTGCGCATGACCGTGACATCGGTCTGGCGAGATATAGGACCAGAGGATGGATCCCTTTATCATCATTGCCATCCTTCTCAAGTGTCCCCGGGAACCAAGGTCGGATTAGGGTTGCCTCGACCCCGCTAAAGGTTTCATTACACAGCTCCGGGGTGGGTCTTTCAGAATCCTGAGCTCGGAGGTCGTCTCGTGTCAGCCTGGTAGCCGATAAGTACCATGGAGATTCGCAGTGGGGCTTCCGAACACATGGACGGGAGAGGAGGGAGAAGGCACGGGGGATGACGTCAGGAGAGTAGGAGTAAGTTATTCAGGGAGGAAGGAAGGATGAGCGAAGAGGGGAAACTATGGCTTTGTTCATGAGCGTGTTCAGTAGTAATGAGGAGGCCGCGAGAGACGGCGAGAGAGGAGGGAGAGAGAGGGAGAGAGAGGGAGAGAGGAGGAAGAGAGAGGTAGAGAGGCGACAAACAGAGGTGGAGAGGGGTGAGAGACTAAAGAGAAGAAGACAGAGGAGGAGAGGGGTGAGAGACTAAAGAGAGGAAGAGAGAGGAGGAGAGGGGTGAGAGACTAAAGAGAAGAAGAGAGAGGAGGAGAGGGGTGAGAGACTAAAGAGAAGAAGAGAGAGAGGGGGGAAGAGGGAGAGAAGAGACATCAGCCATATTAAAGGTGATGTCAAGCCACAGGAGGATCAGAATGGTGTAAATGACCATGCTGTGAATTGGTTATAGCTATTAAACGTTATGATAGGCTGCCTGTGATTTAACTCAAGCTCGTTGCAAATGGCAATTAGTCTCACAAGGAACAATTAGTCTTCAAAAGAACCATGGGCGTTGGTTGAAAAGTTGACCAATGAAAAAAAACATCATGCAATGCACGTAGCCTTGTGTGCCATATAAAAGTCCATCATCATTATGAACTGACTGAAAGGTACAAATGAAACAAGTGCAGGTTTATTGAACCCAAAAAGTGCGTCTTTAAAATGATCGTTTGTCACGCTTCGTTCAGTCACTGTGCCAAAATGTAAGGATGTCAACTCATTATGAAGATATCAAAGGCTGTCAAACAATTGGTGTCTATGGATACTGAGTTCCGGTAGCTGCCAGTCGCAGAACTAGAGAGAGACTTGAGCAGACAAGCCAACCTTCCTATCAATGTCTCGCTTCGTGCACCAGTGCGTCTTTGTGGAGCCAACAGCTTTATCCATTTGCTGCACCAACCGTTTACCTTACCTTTACCTACAGTGGCTTATTACCAGTTACCTGGATACACCAAACTAATACAAATCCGAAAGGTTATAGATGCGAATGCCTTTAACAGTATGCTGTCGTCATGATTTTAATCATTGTTTTGAACTGAACCTAAACGTTCACTAGTTCGTCGTGCGCGCTCTCGAAGCGACCAAAGCTTGTTGAGCACATCGCTATTCCGTCTGCGACAGAAGAAAGAGAAACTATTTTGAATTATTATTCCGCATTTTCACGAACTTTAATTGCTTCATCAAAGTCGTACCCGGTACCGTGAGGCAATGGAGTACCCAACACTTTCCGCGGCGGATTTCGCTGACCTGTACTCTGTTATCCCTTTTAATGTGTCATTTTTAGATGATGATTCCACCGGGCTCGTGCCAGTGACAAAAGACAACGGGACCGACGTTAAAAAGGACAAAACGAGTGTTATTATCGCTATCTCGATTACAGCTCTTTATTCTCTCATATGTGTGGTGGGACTTCTCGGAAACATTCTCGTTATGTATGGAGTTGTGAGGTAAGCAACATTCTTTCATGGATCACAAGTTGAATATTTACAGTTTTATGCCAAATTACCTATGAAAAGATATTGTGGACATTGCTAGTCAATGACATTTAAAACATGTTTGCTTTACCATGGACTCTTTTTATTTTTACTCATAATTTTATTACTGTTCTCAACTGTCTTCGAATGGTCCAGAGAGGCGTTGAAAAAACACCCACGTGCACACACACGGGCACACACACACACACACACACACTCGCCCACGCACGCCCCCACAGACACACCGATACTTCCACCTATGGCCACCCCCCTACACACACACACACACGCACGCACGCACGCACACACACACACACACACACACACACACACACACGCACAACTTGACATCAGACACATTTCTTGTGACATGACTTGCCGGATCAATATTCTAAGATGCAGAATGTTTGAAAAGGAAACAACGGTTTTCGTTTCGTCCTAATGATCAAACATAAAAACTGTATTACCAAGATGATGTACCCTCTTCCCCTCCCCATCACAGAAAATAGCCACACTTACACAGAACAGGTTCGCCTTTGGGAAATCTACTTGAAAATGAACCTAAATCCCAAGATAAAAGAAATCAAGGGTTTTCCTCTTTGAAAGTCAATACAGAGCGAGGACGCCGCGCTACATTAGCAGATTGTTGTAATGTTTGTGGGCACAACACATTTCCCATTCTTGATGTTCTCATTAAAGACCCATTAAAACACATCGTTACGGGAACTTTTCCCGAATCCAAGTCTCGACTTCCGAAGTGAAGCCACTTTGGAGATGATTTAATGGCGTTTTAATGCGTCCGCAAATTTTGCATGACGTTTCTTTCAAACATTTGACGTCAGAGACCGATTTCCCGTCGCATCTTGATGGTGAATCTCTCGCCAGCATGACAGTTTGAGGAGCTCTCTGTGGATTCAGCTCGATTTGCTTCAAAGACTTTAAAACCTCGTTAAACTAAATAGAAGAAAGCGCTGCCTTAACTCCAATTAGATTTTGAATAAAAAACAGGTGACAAACCTAAATTTATTAGTAGGGGGTGATTATCAGCTCATTGACAAGTACACTTATCATGTAAGATGAGGCCTTATTGCAGTGGCCTGGGTTCAAATCAGGCTTTGCTGCATGTCTTTATCTACTGTCCGGTCACACTTCACTGAAAACATTTCGAATAAAGTATAAATAACGCACAAAAAAACTCTCCCCAAAACTCCCCCCAAGAAACAGCATCTTGTTTTTGGTTTCCAGATACACCAAGATGAAAACTGCCACCAACATCTACATCTTCAACCTGGCTTTAGCTGATGCTCTGGCCACCAGCACACTGCCCTTCCAGAGCGCCAAGTACCTGATGAACACCTGGCCCTTTGGACAGCTTCTGTGCAAGGTGGTCATCGCCATCGACTACTACAACATGTTCACCAGCATCTTCACGCTGACCATGATGAGCGTGGACCGCTACATCGCCGTGTGCCACCCGGTCCGGGCGCTGGACTTCCGCACGCCCGCCAAGGCCAAAGTCATCAACGTGTGCATCTGGATCCTGTCGTCCGCCATCGGAGTGCCCATAATGATCATGGCCGTTACCAAGGAGACGGAGAAAGGTGAGACGGGAACGGAGCGGGAAGGGGTGAAGGTGGGAGGGTGGGGTGGCTACAGGGGTGACGGGGTTAACTCGTACCATTATTTCCTGGCTGTCGTGCCGTGGTTAGTCCTCTCAGCTTTCGTGTTGTTGCCAGCGTGAGCAAAAACAAAACCGCCCCTCTTCTCCTGTCGGGGACTAATGAGGCATCGAAAGATGCTGACATTCGTGTCGGATCATCCGTACGTGTCTGTGCTGCTGGTTGGCTAATTGTTTCCCCCCCTCCACCCCCTACCCTTCCACTCTTTCCCCTTCCTCCCTTCGCTTCCCCTCCCTATCCTCCCTCCCTTCCTTGCCCTCCCCACCTCCCCTCTTCCTCCCCCCAAACTCCCTGCCTCCCCACCCCCTTTCAACCCCACCCCCTTTTAACCCCACCCCCTTTCAACCCCACACTTCCTCCCTTCCCCCTCTCCTTTCCCCCCACTCTCCACCCCCTCAGGCAACACTGTGTGCATGCTGGGGTTCCCCAAGCCTGACTGGTACTGGGACACGGTCACCAAGATGTGCGTGTTCATCTTTGCCTTCGTTGTGCCTGTCCTGGTGATCACCATCTGCTACGGCCTGATGATCCTGCGTCTGAAGAGCGTCCGCCTGCTCTCCGGCTCCAAGGAGAAGGACCGGACCATGCGTCGCATCACCCGCATGGTCCTGGTGGTGGTGGCCGCCTTCATCATCTGCTGGACGCCCATCCACATCTTCATCATGGTCAAGAACTTTGTGAAGATCGACACCCGGAACCCTCTGGTAGTGGCCAGTTGGCACCTGTGCATAGCCCTGGGCTACACCAACAGCAGCCTCAACCCCGTCCTCTACGCCTTCCTGGATGAGAACTTCAAGAGGTGCTTCAGGGACTTCTGCCTGCCGTACCGCGCTCGCTTGGAGCAGAGCAGCTTCTCCAGGGCACGCAACGCCACCAGGGAGCCCGTGTCCGTGTGCGCCCCCTCGAACTCGGTGAAGAAGCCAGTATGACTAGGCATGGAGCAGATGCCTGGCGAGGTGCGGCCGCGGACGCTTCAGGATGACCTGCAGACTGAGGTCACTCAGATGTCTACCACAGAGTTCTGAAATGCATTCGGCGCCTTCTTGATGAGGGAGAACCCCTACAAACCCCCTTAACACGCTGTTGTCTGTCAACCTCATCCCTTCGCATGCCTGCTGACGATCGCGGCGTGCGGCGTGGGTGGCGTTTCACCACTGGCAGGAAGTGCCGGTGGGAAACTTTGGTGAATGCATGGGATGGTGTGCTTGGAACCATGTGTGCAGGGGAGATTCTAAACCATTTCAGCTGGGTTGGGGGGGCAAGCTAGGGTCAGTTGTTCTGTTAGAGGGAGCTAGTTACATGGATATTTAGTGTTGTCAAATCACTTCTTCACTTCTTCACGCATTAACAGGCTATATGCCATGTTTATAATCATTCAGACCCTACATGTAGGGCAGCCATGAGGGGGTCCGAGCTTGTTGTCACAGGGGCACTGCCCCCACCCACCCTGCCTCTCCACCCCCCTGCCCCCCCTGGAACTGCCTCTGCATGTGTGCAGTCACTTGTTCTGGTGTGTATTTATCAAGCTGCAGTGATTGTTTGTGACTAGGGGTCATAAAAATGGAAATGTTGTAATGTGGGGAGGAATAAGATGACAAATGAGACGATGATGGTTCTTCTGTTGTCTCTGCTGGGACAGAAAAACATTCAGGTGAAATTGCTTTTTTATTTCTGTTTTGTCACTCAACAGTTCAGTTACAAGACAGACCTAAAAGACAGAACTCCAGCGTGTGTGTGTGTGCACACACGTGATTGTGTGTTTGCATGTGTGTGTACGTGAGTGTGTATGGGCTTGTGTGTGCACGTGCATGTGTGTGCGTGCATGCTCATGCGTATGTGTGTGTGTGTGTGTGTCTGTGTGTGTGTGTGTCTGTGTATGTGTGTGTGTGTGTGTGTGCGTCTGTGTGTGTGTGTCTGTATATGTGTGTGTGTGTGCGTCTGTGTGTGTGTGTGTGTCTGTGTGTGTGTGTGTGTGTGTCTGTGTGAGCTGAGCAGCTCTGACAGCATGCATTCACTGCTTCCATCGTTGCACAGCTGACTCATCCTTCCCCCTCTGGCAGTCAGGCTGCCCTGCTCCTCCCAACACACTGTACACAACACAGTCACTTCACCTTGGCTACACACTGTACACAACACAGTCACTTCACCTTGGCTACACACTGTACACAACACAGTCACTTCATGCAGGCTACACACTGTACACAACACAGTCACTTCACATAGGCTACACACTGTACACAACACAGTCACTTCACCTTGGCTACACACTCTACACAACACAGTCACTTCACATACGCTACACACTGTACACAACACAGTCACTTCATGCAGGCTACACACTGTACACAACACAGTCACTTCACAT
Organism: Plecoglossus altivelis; assembly: GCA_036571765.1. NCBI lineage: Eukaryota > Metazoa > Chordata > Actinopteri > Osmeriformes > Plecoglossidae > Plecoglossus > Plecoglossus altivelis. The sequence goes on from BROE01000014.1 coordinate 3,412,784, forward strand.
ACGCTACACACTGTACACAACACAGTCACTTCACATAGGCTACACACTGTACACAACACAGTCACTTTACATACGCTACACACTGTACACAACACAGTCACTTCACATAGGCTAACCAAGATGGCACATCTATTGTAATAATATACATTGATTTGTTCTGAGACTCTATGATATCTTGTAACTTGGGGTCAGGACAACTAAAGTGAGCTCCTGACGAAGAGCATGGCCCCTGTTAGGGCCTCAGACAGCAACTCCCTGAAGCTTACAAATCAATGTCATCTCCCATCTGGACACCAGTGATGTTTAGTGTGGTGAACATCTACCCCACAACCAATTTGGTCAAAATGCCAAAACGACTCAGAAACAGGGACATTGTTAAAAGCTGGAGGCGTCCAGACTTAGTTTTCCATGGTTCTCTTAGCGGATCGTTTCTTATCGTTTGTGTTCTTGTTCTGAAGTGACATTTGAGCGTCTGATACTGTGATGGTGTGACTGATTCTGCCACAGACGTGCTGTTGACATACCTTAGCGGTTCGCCTGTAAATGTTGACCGCATTTTAATGCTGTCATACCAATAGTCATGAATATAATCTACAAGCGCTACAAATCTGCATCTTCAAAATGACCAACATGCTACCCAGGAGATGTTTGTTTGCAATGAGGGCAGTATGTAAAAAAAGTGCTTTGCCTAGCAATGTCAGGTGTTACGCAATGTTGTGCCAGTCAGAAACAGTGTGCCATTCTGCCTTACTGAAATAGTTGTCTGTAGCTTTCAGCAAGTGAAAAGTCATATTATTATGCTGGCTTCTTTTTTTTGGTTTTATTTTCAAGTTAAGCTTTTGATGTGTTGGCTGAAGAGCTTTTCATCATTTTACTGTCGTGGCTTCAGGCAGAGGGTCAGTGTATTGTTACAATGCATACAGTATATCACTATTGTATTTAGCTGTTTCGTGAACTATATCTTAAAATCATTCATGTGTATACGTATATGTCTGACTCAATGAGTATTATTGTCTTGATTTAGGCGACAATTTTTTCCTGTGACTCACAAGGGTATTTGAACCTACAACATTGTGGTCTGCCAATGAATACTCTACCACTGAGCTCTAAGAATTGAAAATCTTATCGGCAGATAAATGTATGTTGCAAACTGGCTTGGCGTGGTTTAACATCAGTTAGAGAGCGAAGCAAACTAGATGCTTACTAAGTGTTTTACAGGTGAAATCACACAACCAGTGAAGAATGTACATGTGATTCTGTTCTCAGACGGATGTTCGTACTCCTCGTTTATACTTTGAAAGAGCGTCAAAAGGCAGAACAAAGATTTCACCAAATCGTTCCTTGAGAACAGTCCAACGAGGCGATGTTTTTTTTTACATCCCCTACAGATTGCAGTTACTTGCTGTCTGTTTCATCTCATCTCCCTGATGCTAAAGCTAGCTAGACTAAAGCCAGCTAGAATCTCCCGTGTGGAGACGGACTACCCCTATTCCATTCAATCACAGCCTTCTGCACCACTGCAATCTTCCAGTCGCAGACAACCTGTCCCGCTGGCGCACGCCACCTCATCACGGTGAGGACTGCACCCCCCCCCCCCGCGGGTCAGGCAGGTGTCACCATGGGGAACGAGTTGCTGATGGCGTGTTGGGGCTGCCGTGGCAACTCTCCACTGAAATACCGAGAGAACTTGACGTCGCGCCCATGAAATATAGATACGTTCGTATGGGGTAAAATGAATTTGAAAAAAATGAAGCTGCTACAAAATGAATTTTTAATGGTACGTTGACTTTGGTCCTAAAAACACAGGTTGCTGGTGTAGAGCGTGAAACCCAAGGCCCCAGAGACGATCTGCCGTCTTCAGACGTTCACGCAGCCCTGCTTGCATGTTTCTCTCTGTCACATGGGGACGCGATACACGTGTCTGCACATACGCAACAGGGAACCGGGGGAAATTTCAGCGGAGGCTTGCATTATTATACAGTATGCTAATGGTAAACACGTGTCTAACAGAGATAGAACAACGGGCTTTCATGTTTTGACCTTGCATCCTCAGGCGTATTCACACACTGTAGTTCACACGGGCAGTTTCTCCTGCAGGAAGACGAGCGTGTTACCATAGCATCGTCCGATACAACCCTATCGCTGGTGTGAAGCTCCGGAGAGACACTCTGAATGGACATCTCTCATCTCTCATCTCAACGATGAATTCCATCCACGGTTCTCAAAGATCTGAGGGAGCTTGAGAGTGGAAAGCTGAAGGAGAGGCGAGGAGAGTGCAGTGTATGGAGTGCAAGGGAGGGTGAGAGAAAGACCCTGAGAGAGAGAGAGAGAGAGAGAGAGAGAGAGAGAAAGACCCTGAGAGAGAGAGAGTAATGGAGAGAGAGATACAGAGTAACAGAGAACAAGCTGGAGAGACATAGAAAGAGGGAGATAGAGAACAAGACATGGAACAAAAGAGAGAGAGCGAGACAGAGAGAGAGAGAGGGAACAATGTCGAAGGTACAGTATATCACGCTCCTGAAGCGTTCATAACAACCCTGAATATTGCAACGCCAGAGCTTCCCATGCGACGACCTGTATTGCTCTGAACCTATGACGTCTCTCTCCTACCGGCGCTCGTTCCTAATAGGACAGGATCGTCTCTCTTCCACGTCCCATAAAGAGACAGATCTGTGAAGTGATCCGAGGGGGGAGTTTCACCTAGTGTCCTCCGTCCCACCTCGACTTCCTTGTCGCTGATGATGACATCAAGAGCAGAACACAGGCGGCCCTACCACAGCCGCTAGCACAGCCGCTAGCACAGCCGCTAGCACAGCCGCTGGCGCAGCCGCTAGCACAGCCGCTAGCACAGCCGCTAGCACAGCCGCTAGCACAGCCGCTACCACAGCCACAGCTGCTACCACAGCTGCTACCACATCTGCTACCACAGCCGCTAGCACAGCCGCTAGCACAGCTGCTACCACAGTCGCTACCACAGTCGCTACCACAGCCGCTACCACAGCCGCTACCACAGCCGCTAGCACAGCCGCTAGCACAGCCGCTACCACGGCTGCTAGCACAGCTACTACCACAGTCGCTACCACATCTGCTACCACAGTCGCTACCACAGTCGCTACCACGGCTGCTACCACGGCTGCTAGCACAGCTACTACCACAGTCGCTACCACAGTCGCTACCACAGTCGCTACCACAGTCGCTACCACAGCTGCTATCACAGTCGCTATCACAGTCGCTACCACAGCTGCTACCACAGCCGCTACCACAGCCGCTACCACAGCTGCTACCACAGTCGCTACCACAGCTGCTACCACAGCTGCTACCACAGTCGCTATCACAGTCGCTACCACAGCTGCTACCACAGTCGCTACCACAGCCGCTACCACAGCCGCTACCACAGCCGCTACCACAGCCGCTAGCACAGCTGCTAGCACAGCTGCTAGCACAGCCGCTACCACAGCCGCTACCACAGCTGCTGCCACAGTCGCTTCCACGGCCGCTAGCACAGCCGCTACCACAGCCGCGAGGGTCTGTCTCTGATCCATCGTGGTATCAGGGACCACAGAGACTCGTGTCTTCTCATCCTTGGATGCTGGCTGGCTCTTCCAGCAAAGCCATAGCAGAAAACATGAAGCGGACAGGATGGGAGAAAGGGAAGCTGTATAGCCGGCCCAGACAACCAGCCAGGGCAGGCAGCCAGGACGCCGCCAAACCATGCCATAAAAGACGAAAGAGGAACTCTCCGGATTCAGACGGAGCCGACGACAATCAATAATTACCGCTTGTAAAATTCGGTGAAGTCTGAAAGCGCCCTTGAACACACACAACAGATTCATGGAGTCCCGCCAGGAGACCGTTTTTACTGATAAGTGCTCGCCTCAAGTGTTTACAGCAGAGCGCCGGGGTTCATTTCCAAGAGCGTTTTAAAGGTTTCAGACCTCAGGTTCCATCCTGACAAGCAGCTGAAAGAGAGGATATGTGCTGCATGAGGTGGGGGGGGAGGGAGTGGAGTTAGGGAGGGAGGGAGTGGGAAGGGGGGAGGAGAGGCGGTGGTGCCATCTGGCACACGGTGCCTTGAGAGCTCCAGAGGGCTGGGGGTTAGCAAATACACCAGCCTCTTCAGAAGCAACCTCACTCCCACTCATCTGTTGAATCGAGCTCAACACTATGCACCTCAATACTGTCTCCCTTTTGTGTTGACCCCCTGTTGACCCCCCCACACCCACTCCACCACCTCTTTAGGTGCCTACCATACTGGATACTCCAACACTTCCTCCATCAATATTCACTGCCTTGCTTCAACCTGTCGCACAGTTCCCCATGCCGTACATCAGCTGTCCAGGCAGAAGGCGCCAGAAGGTCCATTAGCTCGGCGATGTAGCGGTCTCAGGGAGGCTTGTGAGATCTAACGAGAGAGGAGACTTTTCCCCCCTCGCCTGCCAGGGCCCTCCTGGTGCCGTCCACAGCAGTCCACTGGAACCATCTCGCCTTCTCTCTCACCCTCGGAATGCACTTGGCAAGAGCCATTCTGCCATAATTACAGAGAAAATTCACTATTGCTGGAGGACCAGTTTGGAGTGAAGTGTAATATGTGCTGTGGAGAAAGGTCATTTATTTCCCAAGAAGGCTCTAGTTGAGTTGAGTTTCTGCGTTCACTCAGTCACACGGATGCACAGACACGCACCCAGACACGCACACACAAACACACAGGCGTGGACACAAACGATACTACACAGATACACACGCACACACACACAGTGCCTCAAAGGAGGGCAATATTTGTTGGCTTCCTATAATCACCAACCGCTTTTTTTTTGTACGCACGGCTCGAAATGTCCGATTAAAGGCAAAAGGAAAACAGCGTGGTTCATCCATGGCTTCTCTCTGGTGGGTGATTGAATCGCTCTTGACGCAGCCTGGCTCATTCCCATTACCTGACCTGTAACAAAGGCCATCACAAAGCCTGTGGGCTGATTCACTCAGGCACCCCCACACACACTCTCCGCGGTTCAACAACAGCAATTCTACAAGGTGAAAACATACGGTGTGAATATGCAGCGCTAGGACGAATACTGGTTCAGGCAGGATTTGCCGTGGGAGACGTCACTTGTGACAGTCCGCGTGGTGGATATTCAGACGTCGAGTTTGGTTTCAAATGTTGCTGCGACAGAGGCGTTTTGGTCCTGAGCCTCTGGGGTGAAGGAGTTCGTGCGAGGTTGGTTGAAACTGTTTGAGTGATGATGGGGTGTGAGGTCACCAATGCATATCCTCTCACGTGTGGATGACTGAGAGTGCTTGCTAATTAAACACAAGCACAAGGAGGATAATTAACAAGGACATCTGAGAGCACACGTTATCTGCCAAACACATCCTGTGGATAGTAGCCTACAACACGACCCAGATTAAACAGCATCCTGATTTTTAAACAAAACGTAGGCGACACCTATCAGGAGAGTGACTGATGAGCGCAATTAACGTCTTGAAAACCGGTAACGGAGAACGCAACCTGGAGAGATAAGCCTATCTGTGTCGCTCAGGCATCATCGCTGACGACACACCCCGGGGGCACCTCGCGATTCCAGTGAAAACTCCGCTCGAGGACCAACGCCATTATAAAACTTTGTCTTGATTGTAATACCAGGGGGCCCGCACTCAAAACAATTTGTACATCACACGCGTAATTTCGTACGCGACAAGAGACTGTATTAAGAAGAGCCCTCTGTCAATCAGGGCGAGCGGAGTTTATGAAGATTACGAACGTTATGCCTTACATGGACTCCCGAGTCCGCTCAGAGTAAATCTGTTCGATTCATTCCGCTCTGTTTTATTAGAGAACTATTTGGCTGACAATGTGGAGCTTACGACGCAATGCCGAATGCCGTCTAATTAGTGATATGTTTTGCACATATAACATGATTGACACCCTGACCGTATTTGCTGGAAAAGAAGGGATTTAATCAATGGATTTGGGTCTCTAATTGTCCGTTAAGATTGCACGTGTACCTTTAAAAACCAAGGCAATGCAGACTTGGGAGCTATTTAATCTTACACTTGTAAATTAATAAATGTACCGCTCCTCTGTCCAATATCTTGACGTGTAATTTGTTAGCAGTATGTTCAATTAATATGTTTAATGACTGAGCCCACAATCTAGACAGACTTTAATTGGTTTGGCTTTATGGAACCAATCAGAAAGCGGTATGATTAACGAATCAAAGGAAGCACAATTTGTTCCTTGTGGGCCATATGCTAAGACACTTGTTTCACCCTGTTTGGATACGTGCATCTCCTGAAACACTAGACCCCAGCGCGGCACACAGCCGGCCTTAAACTGCCCGTGATGCATTGTGTCAATCAAGGAACCCTGATAATCTCTTAGTCCGCCATTCCAACGAAAAACCAAGGACGTGCCTCTGCTCATAAATTAAGTGCTGGCAAGAGAGTATCTTTATTATTTCAAAGCATTGGAGAAAATAGGGCGGAAGGGGTTTTATCAGGGCCGTCTCTCTATGATATGCACTACAGGGAGATGAAAGAGGCCCGACGACTGATGCTTCCTGCCTGTCAACAAGGGAAGCGAATCGCTTTGAAGTGATCCATCGTGCTTCTTCCGTGCTATAATGAAACTTTCCGGGAGTTGCGTTAAGGTTCTCCGTTACTTTTGGTCACTATGCCAGCTACAGCACAGGTCACAATGACCACACTATGACCTTGGTAACAACAGGTCACGATGACCACACTATGACCTTGGTAACATAACAGGTCACTATAACCACACTATGACCTTAGCGACCTGTCATGTTACCATGACCACACTATGACCTTAGTGACCCGTTATGTTACAATGACCACACTATGACCTTGGTAACATAACAGGTCACTATAACCACACTATGACCTTAGTGACCTATCATGTTACCATGACCACACTATGACCTTGGTAACATAACAGGTCACAATGACCACACTATGACCTTGGTAACAACAGGTCATTATAACCACACAATGACCTTAGTGACCTGTCATGTTACCATGACCACACTATGATCTCGGTAACATGACAGGTCACAATGACCACACTATGGCCTTGGTAACATAACAGGTCACTATGACCACACTATGATCTTAGTGACCTGTTATGTTACCATGACCACACTATGGCCACACTATGACCACACTATGACCTTCCATGCCATCTCCTAATTTACGACCTCAAGGCAAAGTATGAACTATCGGATGTTGTTTATCCCTGCAGCATTTAAGTAATATGGAATAATGTTGACGGAGAATGTAAACAAAATTGGACTTTTAATTTCATATAAGCAAACAGTGTGATACAGTATGCAGTACATTTTAGAAGTAGTACAACCTAATGAGTGTGCAAGGTGTACAAGGAGCAGATTCAGGTCAAACTGGACATAAACATGTATGGGGCTGACACCAGACTGCTATTTTCAACTTGTATTGCTCTGAGGAATATGGAAATCTTTAAAAGACGGTGGACTAATTCATTAAAAAGCTCGTTGATCATTTCCCCTCATGTACACACAATCATTCACACACACAGACACGCGTTCATACTAAAGATTTGTAATAAAAAGGAAAACAAAAACAAAAAATCTAGATTTAAAAAAATATTTTCTTTCTCGTGTTTATCATGATCAACCGAACCACATCTGAAGATGTTTAGGGTTTTAGTTAGCGCCAAGAGATGTCGTAACTGGGAGCTGCTGCCCCCTAACAAGACCCTGCTCCCTCCAAGGCTTGGATCTGCCGAGCAAGTCACATCAGCTAACCCCCCCCTCCCCTCCGCCTCACCCGCAACAACTCAACACAGCTGGTGCACACCAAGGTCACCCGTCTACAGGCTGTAGGGGCCATCATCAGCTCTCCTGCTCGTCTCTGACCAGCAGGACTGTGTGCTGCCCCCCGCTGGACACGGCCAGCACTGCGCGCTTCTCCAGCTGTTTCCCAGACATCTCCACCGGGCTCCACTCGTCATCCTCCTCCCCTGTACCTAGCTGCAGGTTGGTACCCATGCCCCAGGCGTACACCGACCCTGCAGCACACACACACGCACGCACGCATGCACACACACACACACGGTCAACGAGAATCACAACACCTTGTACTGCAAAGTAGTGTTGCGTGTGTACTGTGTTATGTAGAATTGCAGACTGTAGATGACAGGAAGTCTCACCTCGCTTGGTCACAGCGTAGCTGACAGAGGCACCGCACGCCACTCCCTGAGCGGGCCCCACGCCGGGCACTGGCGCAGGCTCGCTCTTCTCCTCGGCGCCCGCGCCCAGCCCCAGGCGGCCATACTCAGCCCGGCCCAGGCTGTACACCTGGCCTGCATCGACACACAAAGCAGGGACACACAATTCAACATACATAGAGGCCAAAAGAAACATTTCTTATTCTTAAAAAAAAAAAAAAACGCAAAATATATACATATACAATTATTATTACTTTGTCAAGTTCCATAGGAATAATCTGAAGTTTGATAAACAAACCCGGAATGACTGAAAAGTTCTGGCTCATCCATGTTAGAATGCTGGTAGCCAACAAGGAGGTGATGTCAGACTGAGGAGACTGGTCTCCTGTAAGGAGACTCTGGGGCGTGCAGACTGGTCTCCTGTAAGGAGACTCTGGGGCGTGCAGACTGGCCTCCTGTAAGGAGACTGGGCTGTGCAGACTGAGGAGACTGGCCTCCTGTAAGGAGACTCTGGGGCGTGCAGACTGGCCTCCTGTAAGGAGACTGGGCTGTACAGACTGGCCTCCTGTAAGGAGACTCTGGGGCGTGCAGACTGGCCTCCTGTAAGGAGACTCTGGGGCGTGCAGACTGGCCTCCTGTAAGGAGACTCTGGGCTGTGCAGACTGAGGAGACTGGCCTCCTGTAAGGAGACTCTGGGGCATGCAGACTGGTCCCCTGTAAGGAGACTCTGGGCTGTACAGACTAAGGAGACTGGCCTCCTGTAAGGACACTCTGGGGCGTGCAGACTGGCCTCCTGTAAGGAGACTGGGGTGTGCAGACTGGCCTCCTGTAAGGAGACTGGGGTGTGCAGACTGGCCTCCTGTAAGGAGACTCTGGGGCGTGCAGACTGGCCTCCTGTAAGGAGGCGTGTGCTCGGTGAGAACATGCACGATCTGCTGGCGTGTCCTTACCATTGGCGTCGAGGCAGAGCGTGTGGTGCTGGCCTCCAGAGAAGCCCACCCAGGAGGTGGTGGAGTTCTTAAAGCAGGTGAGTTTCTCCGGGGCGAAGCACGAGTCCACGCTTTTAGTTCCTGGGAAACGTTAAAGGGACAGGGCGCGTTAGGCGGATTCACCACCCTCACGACACCAACTGAACTCCTCCTCGTCGAACGAGCGACACGGGAAAAGGCCAACGCCGCATGTGAGAGCATAAGGCAGTGAGACAAAGCGCCACAGATGGACGACAGGAACTACATTTTTTTAAAGATTGACTCATTTTGCTTGATTTACCTTAACTTTACTGTAATTCCATTAAGCACCCGTCCTGGCTTTTTAGCCTTCACTTTGTACATTTGATTAGAATTATACTCTTTTCGTATACTTATATTTGACATATTCTATATATTTTTGCTCTGTTTTTATTTCCATGTGATCCCTCACGTCATGCTAGGCTCCGTGTGTGTGTGCTCACCCAGCTGGTGGTAGTTGGACAGTCCAAAGCCGTAGACGTGGCCCTCTTTAGATACGGCGAAGGTGAAGTAGGCCCCGCAGAACGCGTCTGTGAAGTGGACTTTGGCTCTGGCCCGGACCTTCACCAACTGGGGCTGCAGCAGTCTGGCTTTAAACGGACAAACACACACGTCAGTTACACACGCACGCCAGTCACACACGCGCACACACACGCCAGTCACGCGCACACACACGCCAGTCACGCGCACACACACGCCAGTCACGCGCACACACACGCCAGTCACGCGCACACACACGTCAGTCACGCGCCAGTCACACACACACGCCAGTTACACACACACACGCCAGTTACACACACACACACCAGTTACACACACACACACCAGTTACACACACACGCACGCCAGTCACACGCACGCCAGTAACACACACTCTGTGCTGTCGTCTGAGGTCTGCTGACTCCTGCCCTGATACTTACACAGCCCTTTTCTGCCTCCTCTGTTGGCAAAGAACTCCGGGACCCTTCCCAGCTGCCCCTGCTCGCCGCAGCCCGACGTGAAGAGGTCTCCGCCCAGCGTCAGCATCACCAGGTGGTCGTTACCTAGCGACAGGGGGGACAAACGAGGAAGTGAACAAGGGGCACCTGAGGGTGGGAGGGAGGCGAGGCTGTGATCTAGGGGAGGATGTTTCAACAACCCTGGTCCATGTGACCACCGTCCTGCATGTTCCAGATGTTCCTGGCTCTGACACAGATGATTGGAATACATGGATCGTTATCTAGGTCAGCAGCAGCCTGGTAACAAACGTATTACAGTCAGCTGTGCTGGAGCAGGGGAGAGAACCGCTGGTACAGCTATTAGCTTGCTCCAACACACCTGACTCGAATGACCGGCTTATGTCAGCCTTCTGCTGAGCTTCATAAAGCCTTCGTTGGCGTCAAGTGTGGTGGTTGGGGTTGGGAAACATCTCACCTGAAACTATTTTCACCACAGGTTCTTTGATGGGGACCTTGACAGGCAGGGCGCATTTCTTCATGGACTCCAACAGGCCGATGACCCCACTGTTATCCTTGTTCGGAACGACAAAGAACCAGATTAGCGGCTGCGGAACATTTTAGCCTCATTTAGCAAATGTGTCTTGGTCTGCGGCAGGTCTTCAACCTGTCCTTGTTGTTCTAGATGTTTCTCCGGAGCAAGGAAACATGTAGAGCATGCAGGACAGTGGGCCCTGTGGACCAGGGTTAAAGTCCCCCAGGTCTACAGGACATAATGCCAGCCGTCTGTGGCGTCTGCCTACCCTGAAGGAGCCCCAGAGGTAGACGGTGCCGTCCTCAGTGAGAGCTGCTGTGTGACTGTCTCCTGCAGACACCTGGACCACCCTGTCCTCCAGGACCACCTTGCCCGGCACCGTTTCAGAACCTTCCTCGGACGTGTCCCTGCCCAGGGCTCCCTCGTCGTTACAGCCGAATGTGTAGACCTACAGAGGGGAGGGGGAGGACAGAGAGAGGGGGGAGGACAGAGAGAGAGGGGGAGAGAGAGAGAGAAGAGAGACGCCGGAAGAGGGGAGAGGAGAGAGAGAGAGAGGGGGAGAGGAGAGAGAGAGGGAGGAGAGAGAGGAGAGAGGAGGAGAGGAGAGAGAAGAAGAGAGGGAGAAGAGGAGAGAGGAGAGAGGGGGGACCGTGGGAGAGAGAGAGAAGACGAGGGTTGAGAGAGGAGAGAGAGAGGAGGGAGAGCGAGAGGAGAGGGGGAGAGAGAGAGGGGGAGAGAGAGGGGAGGGAGAGGGGGGAGAGAGGGGGGGGAGAGAGAGACGGGGGAGCAAGAGAGAGAGGGAGGGACAAGAGAGGAGAGAGGGGAGGAGGAGACGGAGAGGAGAGGCAGGAGGAAGAAGGAGAGGGGGCAGAGAGGAAGGGGGGAGAGAGGGGGCACAGAGAGAGGACGAGAAAGGCAGAGAAGAGAGGGGCAGAGAGAGAGGGGGGCAGTAGAGAGAGGGGGGGCAGAGAGAGAGGGGGCAGAGAGAAGGAGGGGCAGAGAGAGAGGGGCAGAGAGAGAGGGGGAGGCAGAGAAGAGGACGGAAAGGGAGAGAGAGCAGGGGAGGACAGATGAGAGAGGAAAAAAAAAAAAAAAAAAAAGGGACAGAGAAGAGAGGAGAGAGGAACATAGAGGGAAGGGGAAGAGAGGTGAAGGGAAGAGAGAGGGGGACAGAGGAGAGAAAGGAGAGGAGGAGGGAGGGGAAGAGAGAGAGGGGGCAGAAAGTTGAAGAAGAGTGAAGAGTGAGAGAGTGAAGAGTGAGAAAGTGAAACAAGACCGTCAACAACATCCCGATGACTCACTGGGTAAAATATACCCTGGTGTTGTGGACTTACGCTGCCCGTGTCGCTGACGCAGACTGTGTGCATGCCTCCAGCTGCCACCTGCACCACCCCCTCAGGGAGGGGGACCAGAGCAGGCTTCTTCCTCTCCATGACATCCTCTCCCAGTCCCAACTGCCCCACGTCCCCTTGGCCCAGAACCAGCACCAGACCCTTCTCCTGCCCATGGCTGCAGTGGGAGACTGACACAACACAGACACACTGTATTCAGGACAGGCCCAATGGGGACAATCCTTTTATTTAGCCATCGCAGAAAGTAAACAAGGAGGGCAGAAACAAACATGGCCGCCAGAGGGCTATATGGTGAAGGCGATGTTTGTTGGACAGTAATGGACAAGGGGACCACTTTTACCTTTAGTTTTCTTCGGACTTTTTACTGTCTTTGCAGATTCCTCTGGTTTGACATCCAACTGTCTCTTTGCAGTCTTCTTAGGAGGCATGACTTCTACAAATCTGGAAAGAAATAACATCAAACAAGATCCACAATGACACTGAGTCAAGACAATGCATGAGAAGGGTCACGTCTTAGTTAGCCACTTGCCTAAAAGTACTTACGAAAACCTAATGTGCACTTTTTACTTGGTGACTAGCTAACGTTGGTTACTACAGCCTGAATATATTTCTATTGTTAGGAGCCAGCGAGCTACTCGTTATCGAGAAAGACCAGTGGACAGACACAGACAGACGTCAACAGATGCCACAACTTTTCCGTTTGTGACTCGACAGCCACAAGCAGCACACAGCTGTTCACGTCGACTGGCTACACGTGTGGCCTTCTAGGCTCGCATTGCATGCTAGCTATCTGACTGGCCCACAAACGACAAGTCTTCACGGTCGAGGTTTTTCCCGACATAACTTTCATCGTAAAACCGTCCCACTAACGTAAAATAGGCTGTTAGACCGCTAACCGCCAATAGTAAAGTTTACAAATCGCCCACAAGCTACCAGCGCTAGCGAGCTAATTCATTTGCAAGTTCAAAGTTAACTAGAGCAGGCACGAGCCGGCAGGTTGTGTTGCAATGCTAGCTAAACAACCATCCTAGTTAGCTAGCTAGCGACCCATGAATGAATTAAAAATTCGGTAAATCCCAAATAGACAACATTTCCAGAAGTCACACATTTGAAGGTATAAAATAAACATTTTCTATGACGTTACCTTTACCGTAAACTATTCAATTCTGTAATAAATATCAGTCTCTTCAGCTATCTAGGCTAGCCGAAACGGTCAATGTGTTGCTTACGGCGTTTCCCAGTCTGCACCACTTTCAACACGCGCCCTGGAAACGCGGAAGTTTTTAAAGAGACAGTAGCCGCGGTAAAGCGCGTCAGTCTCTGATATTCTAACGGGTTTGAAATAAAGCGACAAAGACACCTCGTCTGGGTCAAACACTGTGATAAATTAATAAAGTTAATTGTGTGGGAATGTCGAAAATATGGTTCACGATATGATTGTTTTTTTTTCTTTCTCTCTCTCAATGTTCTCGCCACGAAGTGCTTATTCATGTTACCTACTATAATTCCACCGGCAGATGTCAGCGCAGGCTTGTTCACAGGAGATGCCACAAATTGCCAGAATTAAATCAAATCAAATGTGATTTGTTTAATCCTATTGACGAGAAGAATTACAGAGGTCTTGAAAAAAAGGGGAATGAGATCATTGTCTTATTTGAAGTAACTTTTATTCACAGTACTCTGAAGACTTGAACAAGAATGTGTAGGGGTTTTAATTAGATCCGGGGTGGCTATTTGCGTCAAAAGATAAAATAAGTCAGTTTCTAAAACTCCACATTGAATTAAAAAACAAAACTAAGTAATACAGAAAGGCGCACTTTTAGTATTCCCATTCTTGTAGTGTTCAACCATACAGATATTTTGTGCTTAAAAAAATAGCAACCTATAATACTTTTATTATATTTAAAATTTCTTTTCAAATTATAGGAAGACGCGATATTCACAACAGTCAGTTAAATCTAAATGAATCTGTACACCATAGGACCCTGTAATCTACTGGCCTGAAAACAACGCATGATAAAACACTCCTGCCGTTACAAATGTTGCCGAAATGGCTCCCTGTCGACCGTAAAATCACTAAATGGTGTTTTAAACTGTATTTTTATATTTCATGATGGCGTGATCTACTGCCACTGCACTTAGACTTTCTGCAACTTTTGCGACATAGAACTCCTAGTTACGATGCCAACAACCATAAACCTATAATTTAAAACTGCTACTCGTTGCATGGTTTGACCTATAAAGGGAAGTAGAAAAGAAGAATAAAAAAAAGTAAATAAAAAGGTTCAGCTTCAATTGCACTGGAATCCGAGTGTTGGTTCATGCAGTGATTTGGAGAAATCATTGATATGAAATAACAGCTTTCTATGTTAGGTCATGAAAACTGCTTACCAACCAGGGCAACTCTCTTCTCCCTGAAGACCTTTCCTATGACTGACCTTTCCTATGACTAATCGAAGCTCAAATTATCACCCCATATTACAACCATAAATACAGGGAAGGCAAATAATCAAGAGCAATCACTTTTGCTGTGATCAAAATGACAATATAAAAATGTTTTGTGCATTACAGAGTATTTCATTATTAGACCTTTCCAAGTTTGATTCTAAGAAATTACATAAATCTATACACAATACACAAATATCCCAGAGCAAATCCAGTCCCGGAAACGAAGACTCCTGCTCTAAGTCTGCTTATCCTTCTGCGCACCGCACCTTTTAGAGTCTAACATCTATTATTACTGTGTTTATTATCGTCACCACCATCATCATTATAACTGTTATTATTACTGTTATGTTATAACACGGGCTAGCTGTGCCCACAGACAGCAGAAGCATGGGAGAAGAAGGCAACATAGAATGAGGCGGCCACAGCTACACATGGAACCGAGTCCCTGAGGGATACCACAAACATCCCCCCCCCCAAGCCCGCAGGCCAGCCGGTTGTTGAGAGGGTGAGGGTGAGGAGCGGTCCTTCTGTGTGGAGTCCATCCCCAGGCTCTTCCCTGATGGTCTGTCCAGTACATTCAGAGAGATGAAAAGGCAGTCTGTTTCTGGAGCACCAAGGCTTGAGTATCCCCTGGACACTCTGTCTGCCGGGGGTTAAGTGCTTCTCTTGCCAGTGTGGAGCGTCGACACTAAGGCCGATGAAACCTGCGCCAAAACAAAAAGGGACACCCAACGAACCCCAGCGTTAAAGCGATTCAAGCGAATGGACGTTTCTTTAACTGTGACGGACTGAGTAAAGTGACGGACTGATGATGCAACGCCTGTCTTATGTAGGCAAAAGTGCTCATGGCATGTGAAGGTCATTCACGCAGCCCTATTCCCTGTCCTATTAATAGGGTTCACCTTGTATATATTCTACTCTCTTCATGGACTTCCATTTCAGAGCTCTTGAACTCATTCAGCTCCTTCCGGATGGCAGCCTGCAAAAAGCGAGTGAAACAGAGTTTCTGAATAGACAGACTGGCCACAGTCGCTTCCAGACAAAGGACACACATTTCCAAGCGGCGCAGTTGTATTCACGACCAAGTAAAGACAGTCACCATGGTGACAGGTTACCTTATCGGCCGGCGTGAGCTTAGTCCAAGGCTTGTCGGCACGGCGATCGTAGTCGTGGGCGTTGGTGACCTCCACGTACTCGTGGAAACGAAGGATCTTTCTGGCTTGTAGCTCAGCTACCGTGGGCCGCTGGCTTAACTAGTGAAGAAGAAAGAAGGGTTCGATCCTTCAGGTCTGCCCTTACAGAGTGGGGGGCTGTCCAGGAGTGTGCTTGGGTATAGGTGTGATTATGTGAGTGTGGGTATGTACAAGTGTGTGGGTGTATATATAAGTGTGTGTGTGTGTATATATAAGTGCGTGTGTGTGTGTATATATATAAGTGTGTGTGTGTTTATAAATGAGCGTGTGTGTGTGTGTGTGTGTGTGTCTGTGTGTGTGTGTGTATACAGTATAAGTGTGTGTGTGTCTGTGTGTGTGTGTGTGTGTATACATTATAAGTGTGTGTGTGTACCTTTCTGGTGAGTCTCCTCTTGATCTCTCGGACCTCTGCTTGTCTGTCTGCGGGATTCTTGGCTAGAGAGGAACAATAGACAGGCCCTCAGATTCATTTCATCCAGCAGGCACCAGACATTCAACTGCAGCACTTGAAGTGACACAGTGTATCCCAATGTAACTGGACCACGTTGGGATATACATTTGCATGAATATGGAAATAATAAAAGCGCAAAAAGTCCTCAGGATTGTTGGAAATGAAAGAGTACATCGCTGCTGTCCCTAATCTTTTAATAATCCAGGTTGTTAAGAAGTGGCCTAAGGCTGGTGGAATTTGGCCTCATTTATATAAATAACAATAGTCCTCTGAGTGAGTGGAGAAAGGGGTAGGTAAAACCTTGACAGAGGGAAGTATAGCAGGACAAGGATTTATGAGTAAGACAGTAGAGTTGAGTAGAAGAAGGGAGGAAGGAAAGGAGGAAGGAAGGCTGGAGGAAGGAAGGGAAGAAGGGAGGAGGGAAGGAAGGACTTACGCTGCAGAATGTTCCTCTGCTCCAGCTCTTCAGCTGTGGGTCGCTGGCTGAGTCGCCTGGAGGATGACACACGGATCATCATCATCATCATCATCATCATCATCATCATCATCATCATCATCATCATCATCATCATCATCATCATCATCATCATCTTCTTCTTCTTCTCCACATCCTCATCACCATCATCATCTCCACCACCATCACCATTATCATCATCATCTCCACCTTCCTCCCCAGGAATGAAGGGTCCAGGACCAGCTCTTACAGTTCTCCTCTATTCCCTTCCTCACCAACAGACGTAGTACGGCCGTACGTGTGTCAGCTTCTCTCTAAGTCACCCACCTGGTCAGTGCCGAGCCGATCTGCGTCCTGATGGCCTCCCACTGCTCCCTGCTCTGCCAGGTCAGGCCAGTCTGTCCTGGGGGGAGATCGGAGCGTGCCCGTCCAGCCTGGAGCTGCCTCTCTGGGGCACAGGGTCGGCTGCTCAGCTTCAGGGCCAGGGTGTCCTTCCTCTTCACTCTGCTGGCCAGCGCACCTGGACACACACCACCCAGGGTCAGGTGGAGTATAGACCACACCCAGGGTCAGGTGGAGTATAGACCACACCCAGGGTCACAGTCAGGTGGAGTATAGACCACACCCAGGGTCAGGTGGAGTATAGACCACACCCAGGGTCACGGTCAGGTGGAGTATAGACCACACACAGGGTCAGGTGGAGTATAGACCACACACAGGGTCAGGTGCAGGTGTACTATAGACAGGTGTAGAACACACACAATAACACACACACACTGTTCAGTTCCAGATGCCCTCTCACTGAACATGAACTTACTAGGAGGTGGCTCATCCTCTTCATCATCATCATCATCGTCCTCGTCTTCATCTTTATAGAGGACCGGCCCATCGGAGTCACTGTCCTCCCCATGCATGTCCTGCTCCTCCTCCTCCTCTTCTTCCTCCTCCTCCTCCTCCTCCTCTTCACTGCTGTTGGGTCCCTCTGGGATGACGCTGATGTTGGGTTCTCCCACAATGCACCTGCGGCTGCGGGGTTCCAGCTCCGGCTGGGGGATCTCCCCCTGGTACTCCTCATCCTCCTCCTCATCATCCTCCTCCTCCTCCGAGTAGTCGTCCTCATCCCTGAGAGAGAGAGGAGAGGGGCGGGGGGGGGGTTAGAGGGGAAACGTGGAGGAAGTTCCTGGAATCTACTCGGATCAGCGGATGAACCGAACTGATGTGGAAACAAGGTTTCCTAGGTGCTTATGTTGATCAGCAGATCTGCTATTGGCCCTGTCATTTGGTCATGTAGTCTGTCACATGAATCCATTCATGAATGCATTTGTGTTCCCACTGAAACCTACTATGTTCTGATGGTGGTGAACGATGTTGTACCTGCCTGCCTGTAATAAATAAACTCTATCGGTTGCGTTTTTTCTCGTTTGTCTTCATTCACAATCAACACCTTCTGTCTGACCTTCACGCTTCGAAGAAGCTATGCCTGTTCTTCTGCGTGTCACAATTCTTTATTTGTCTGTAGAACACTCCAATCTGCCGATTGCTTAGCACTTATAAACCCAGAAAGGGGTGAATCTTCCTTCATCAAGGTGTCAAATCTACCAGATGAGTGTAGCTAGCCTCTACCTCCCTGCATATGTGTAGGAAGAGTTTTCCATCAGCAGAACTTACAGTTTGAGGGGTTGGATGCTCACAGCCAATGGCCTGCCTCGGTCGCCTTGGTACTCGGGCGGAGTCTCAAAGAGGAGGGTGTGAGCGCGTTGGGCCCCGTCTGGGTGGGGCTGGGCCGGGCCGGGGCTGGACAGGGCCCTCTGGATCATGATGTGGAGGGGGACGGGCGCTGGCCGCTGGTGGGGCTCGTTGGGGGGGCTGGGGGGGTCGAAGAGCATGGGCTGGGGGAGAGGGTGGGGGTAGGAGTGCTGGTGGATGAGGTGGTGGGTGTGGAGGTGCTGGCGCGGGGGGGAGGGGGGGATATGGGTGGGCAGGGGTGGGGACGGAGGGGGTGGGGGCAGTTGGAAGCCCAGCAGGGGGTGGCTGTGGTCCTCCGGAGACAGCAGGGAGGACTGGAGCGCTGGCTGGCCCGCGCCGGAGCTGTCCTCGGTGATGCGCTTGGTGACGGGCGTGGTTCTCTTGGGAGGCATCGGAGGGGAAGGTTTAACTGGGACCAGGCTAGCGCCCCCACTGGCCAGCGAGAGTTCTGCTGTGGAGGGAAACATCATGTCAGACAGCTACCACACAGGGCAGAACACAAACGCACGGATGTGTTGGCCAGCGAATGTAAAGCTAGAGTCATGTCCATCTGAACACGGCTGGAGCAGTCACATCTAGGTTTGTTCGGTCAAATCTAGATTCAGCCAGAGTGGCATGCCTTGAATAGCAACACGCCATACCGTCCAAGCCCGCAGGACATGAGGGTGTACACATGAACAGATAAATTAAATCCCAGATCACTTGACTGAGTTCACATGAATGCATACACACACCCTGGTCACATGACTGAACACGTGTGAATGCATACACACACCCAGGTCACATGACTGGACCTGTGTGAATGCATACATACACCCACTTCACATGACTGGAGCCATATGAATGCATACACACCCAGGTCACGTGACTGGACCTGTGTGAATGCATACATACACCCATGTCACATGACTGGAGCCATATGAATGCATACACACACCCTGGTCACATGACTGGACCTGTGTGAATGCATACATACACCCACGTCACATGACTGGAGCCATATGAATGCATACACACACCCACGTCACATGACTGAACACATGTGAATGCATACATACACCCAGGTCACATGACTGGAGCCATATGAATGCATACATACCCAAACCCAGGTCACATGACTCGACCCGTATGCATATATGGCCTACTAGGTCATCGCATAACAGACCAGTGCACCTAGTATGCAAGTAGGCTCTGCATAGCCAGACCACTCTCTCTCTCTCTCTCTCTCTCTCTCTCTCTCTCTCTCTCTCTCTCTCTCACACACACACACACACACACACCACACACACACACACACACACACACACACTCTCTCTCTCTCTCTCTCTCTCTCTCTCTCTCTCAGACACACACACACACACACACTCTCTCTCACACACACACTCTCTCACACACCAGTAGCCTGAAGCATGTCAGCACAGCAGCGCCAAGTGCAGAGTGTTCCAGAACGTGTCTGGTGTCTGCGACCAGTGGATGACAGGATGGAATCTCTTCGTGACTGCATGCACACTCCCAGATCTACTGGCTGGATGGGGAGGGGGGGGGGGGGTGTCGACCACTGACGTGACAAGTGAAGACATGGTCAGAGGAACACAGTGGGAGGGGGGCGGGGGTAGCAGGGGTGTCAGAGTTGTCGGCTGCCTGACTTGAAGCGTGCAGTAGACTGGAGTGAATTGGATCATGTCTTCCTCTCCAAACAGAGTCAAACCCTTTATCCAGACCCCCTCACCCCCACAGACCCCCCCCCCTACCAGAGCAGATGTTGTGAGGATTAGTCTACATGAGCCATCCAAGCTAACCTGGCAGACTCTGCCTCATTCACATGCCTAAAGGTGCTAGGGCACTATTATAGTGTACAGCTGGACGTGCACACACACACACACACATGTGTATGTACACCCACACATGCATGTGTACGCATACACACACACACACTCTCATATGAAGTCTATGGTGCTTGTTGTGGGCATGCAGCCTGTGGATGAAGGAGTCCTCCGGTGGACAGCCGGACAGAGACACACTCAGCCAGACCCCGGCTCCAGCGCTGGCTCAGGGCGGGGTCAATACCCAGACCCAGAGGGAGAGGGGTAGGGGGCGCGGGAGGGGGGGCGCGGGGCATTCACAGGCAGGCTCCCAGGGCCAGGGCGATGCCAGCGGGCATCGTGTTACCTGAGCGCAGGCCTCCGGGCCGCCGGCACAGGTAGACTGGCAGGGACAGGTAGACGTCATACTCGCCCTCTCTCTTCCAGCAGGACCAGTAGAGGGGCAGTTGGCTGCTGTCTGCCCCCTGGAGGGTGGAGGCTTGGGGGAGGGGGTGGAGGGGAGGGGAGGGAAGGGGGCTTCAGCTGTCAGGTGCTCAATACAGTTTCATGGGACTTGCAGTGCCTTATGGGACTTGTAGTACCTTACGGAACTAGTAGTGGCAGCCAAGGTGTTCCTTTCCGCTGTGTTCACTTCAAATATGCCACTTGCTTCGGTTTATATGGCAGAGGAATAGCATGACCAGAATACATGAATCGCTTAGCTGTTTCAGTTATCTGTGAAAGAGTTTGTATATTTCTTGCCACATTGGCTTTAATGTCAAACAGTCACATTCGTGACAAGCCAAGGCACCACCCTCCTGCCCGCCGTGCTACACAGGCACGCAGGTTAGAAAGATGCAAATCAAACGCACCCAAAGTGAACAGCCTATCACAGGCACTAATGAGGGCTGGCTGACAGCAGGCAGCACAGCCAGGGGACTAAAACCCAACACCCTTGGGGAGAGAAGCCTCCAGAACAACAACAATAACAACCGTGGTGACCGCGACCACTGGCGCGGTGTCAGTGGCACGCCCGAGCAGAAACACGCCGCCAGAGAGGAGGGG
>BROE01000014.1:3434011-3469943 GCA_036571765.1 Plecoglossus altivelis
AGAGAGACTAGACTCTGCCTCATTCACATTGCCTAAAGGTGTCCTAGGGCAAACTATTATAGTGTATCAGCTGGACGTGCACACACACACACAACACATGTGTATGTACACCGCACACATCGCATGTGTACGCTAAATCAACACACACATCACACTTTTCCATAATGAAAGGTTCTTATGGTGGGCCTTTTGTTGTGGGGCATGCAAAAGCCCCTGTTGTGAATCTGAAGGAGTTCTCCCCTCCGGTGGACACCGGACAGACGACCACACTCCCAGCCAGAACCCCCGGCTTCCAGCGCTGGCTTTCATAGGGCCCGGGGTCAAATACCTCAAGACCCCCAGAGGGGAGAGGGGTAGGGGGCCCGGCGGGAGGGGGGGGGGGGGGGTGGGGCGGGGGACATTTCCACAAGGCAGGCTTTCCCAGGGGCCAGGGGCGATTTGCAGCGGGCCAATCGTGCGGTGTTACCTGAGCGCAGGCCTCCGGGCCGCCGGCACAGGTAGACTGGCAGGGACAGGTAGACGTCATACTCGCCCTCTCTCTTCCAGCAGGACCAGTAGAGGGGCAGTTGGCTGCTGTCTGCCCCCTGGAGGGTGGAGGCTTGGGGGAGGGGGTGGAGGGGAGGGGAGGGAAGGGGGGGGCTTCAGCTTGTCAGCTGCTCAAAATACAGTTTCATGGGACTTGCAGTGCCTTATGGGACTTGTAGTACCTTACGGAACTAGTAGTGGCAGCCAAGGTGTTCCTTTCCGCTGTGTTCACTTCAAATATGCCACTTGCTTCGGTTTATATGGCAGAGGAATAGCATGACCAGAATACATGAATCGCTTAGCTGTTTCAGTTATCTGTGAAAGAGTTTGTATATTTCTTGCCACATTGGCTTTAATGTCAAACAGTCACATTCGTGACAAGCCAAGGCACCACCCTCCTGCCCGCCGTGCTACACAGGCACGCAGGTTAGAAAGATGCAAATCAAACGCACCCAAAGTGAACAGCCTATCACAGGCACTAATGAGGGCTGGCTGACAGCAGGCAGCACAGCCAGGGGACTAAAACCCAACACCCTTGGGGAGAGAAGCCTCCAGAACAACAACAATAACAACCGTGGTGACCGCGACCACTGGCGCGGTGTCAGTGGCACGCCCGAGCAGAAACACGCGCAGAGAGGAGGGGAGGGGGCTCCTGGGGGGGGGGGGGGAGGGGGGGCGGAGCAGAGGCGAAAAGCTGCTTCGAAAATAGTCCTGTCTTATTAAGTAATCAGCTGGGGAACAGCTGCAGAAGCTGGAGATAGAATCATTACCAAGAGGATAGGAGACGGAGAGAGAGAGGGGGGAGAGATTTGGAGAGAGGAGGGGCGAGGAGGGGGGTAGAGAGATGGAGAGAGGGGGGAGAGACAGTGAGAGACAGGGGAGAGACAGTCTTGGGGAGAGACAGTCAGGGGGAGAGACAGAGAGATGGACGAAGACAGAGAAGATGAGAGACAGGCAGATGAAGAGAAAGTGAGAACGAGCGACAGGCAGATGTCGAGATGGAGACCAAACTTAAATGGAGAGAGATTGAGAGATAGAGAGATGGAGATAGAGAACAGAGATGGGAGACTGGAGGAGAGAGAACGAGAGAGTGAGATGTTGGAGAGATGGACGGAGAGCGGGAGACAGAGACAGAAAGAGAGAGAGACGCAGAAGATAGGCAGAGAGAAAAGGAAGGCAGAAGTGGAGAGATAGCCCTCTCTGTGTGTGTGTTGTGTGTGTGGGTGTGTGTGTGTGTGTGTGTTGTTGATACTGTTGTTCTTTCCAGAAGCCATCCATGTAGTATGCAGAGCGCTGATCTGTGAGCACACACACATGTGGACATAGCATTTCCTGCGCCAGATAATTAACCCAAAGGATATGAACCTAACAAGCCTGGCAGTGTGAGTGTGTGTGTCTGTGTGACTGTGTGCGTTGTGTCTATGTGTGTGTGTTTGTCTGTGTGACTGTGTGAAGTATGTGAGTGTGTGACTGCATGAGTGTGTGACTATGTGTGTGGTGTTTGTGTGACTGTGTGTGTCTATGTGACAATGTGAGTGTGTTATGTGTGTGATGTGTTATGTGTCTATGTGACTATCTGACTGTGTATGTGTGACTGTGTACATGTGTACGTGTGATTGTGTGATACTGCGTGAGTGTAGAAGTGTGTGTGATGGTGTGTGATCATGTGTGTGTATGACTGTGGTTGAGTGCGTGACTGCGTGAGTGTGTGACTGCATGAGTGTGTGAGCGTGTGACTGCGTGACTGCATGAGTGTGTGACTGCATGAGGGTGTGACTGCATGAGTGTGACTTGCGTAAGTGCGTGAGTGTGTGACTGCGTGAGTGTGTGAGTGTGTGACTGCATGAGTGTTGTGCTTCGCGTGAGTGTGTGGTGACTGCGTGAAGTGGGTGTGACTGCCGTTGACTGCATTGAGTGTGTGACTGCATGAGGGTGTGACTGCATGAGTGTGTGACTGCGTAAGTGCGTGAGTGTGTGACTGCATGAGTGTGTGAGCGTGTGACTGCGTGACTGCATGAGTGTGTGACTGCATGAGGGTGTGACTGCATGAGTGTGTGACTGCGTAAGTGCGTGAGTGTGTGACTGCGTGAGTGTGTGAGTGTGTGACTGCGTGAGTGTGTGACTGCGTGAGTGTGTGACTGCGTGAGTGTGTGACTGCGTGAGTGTGTGACTGCGTGAGTGTGTGACTGCGTGAGTGTGTGACTGCATGAGTGTGTGACTGCGTAAGTGCGTGAGTGTGTGACTGCGTGAGTGTGTGAGTGTGTGACTGCGTGAGTGTGTGACTGCATGAGTGTGTGACTGCGTGAGTGTGTGACTGCGTGAGTGTGTGACTGCGTGACTGCATGAGTGTGTGACTGCATGAGGGTGTGACTGCATGAGTGTGGCCTGCGCTAAGTGCGTGTAGTGTGTGACTGCATGAGTTGTGTTGAGCGGTGACTGCGTGACTGCATAGTGTGTGACTGCATGAGGGTGTGACTGCATGAGTGTGTGACTGCGTCATGTGTGAGTGTGTGACTGCGTGAGTGTGTGAGTGTGTGGACTTGTGCGTGAGTGTGTGACTGCGTGAGTGTGTGACTGCGTGAGTGTGTGACTGCGTGACTGCATGAGTGTGTGACTGCGTGAGTGTGTGACTGCGTGAGTGTGTGACTGCGTGAGTGTGTGACTGCATGAGTGTGTGAGTGTGTGACTGCATGAGTGTGTGACTGCATGAGTGTGTGAGTGTGTGACTGCATGAGTGTGTGACTGCGTGAGTGTGTGACTGCGTGAGTGTGTGACTGCGTGACTGTGTGACTGGCGGCGTGTGTGATGCAATGAGTTGTGTGAGTTGTGTGACTGGCAATGAGGTGTGTGTGACTGCATGAGTGTGTGAGTGTGTGACTGCATGAGTGTGTGACTGCGTGAGTGTGTGACTGCGTGACTGCTTACAGCCCGTCTGTATGTTTCCCCCCTTGACACCCACAGACTAAGTAGGCCAGCCAATAGGAGCAGCTGCTCCCACTACTCACCCAACATGGCCGCCGCGGCGCTCCTGTTGGCCGGCTTGGGAGGGGGGAGGGGCGGCTGCTTGGCGGGATGGGGGGCGGGGCTGGTCGCCAGGGACACCACAGCTGAGGACTGGGGACTGGCGCCCGCGGAGGAGACGGTCCGTGCCGGTTTGGCCACGGCGGAGGAGGAGGGGAGGGGTAGGTGAGGGCAGTGAGGTGGTTGGGCGGGGCGCTGCCTGGCTCGGGGGTGGAGCTCACCAGCCACTTGGGGGGCATGACGGACTGCTTAGGGGGCAGCGGCTCGCGCAGGGTATCGCGCACTGCGTCCGCGTCGAAGTGGCTGTCTGCTTCTGCGAAAGTGAGAGAGAGAAAAAAGTGAAAAAGCGCACAGAGGCAGGAAAGAAGGACGGAAGGGGAGGGACGGGGTTGCCATGGTTACCACCCAACAACAGCAAGGAGCGATGTCACAAGCCTTTGGCAGCGCTATCGGAGTCGTCTCTGCGGACGAAAGAGGAGCTAGCCGTGGTTTCTAAGTGGCTCTGAAACCATGAGTGAACGCTGATGATGATGAGGATGATGGGGAGGATTTCAGGAGAGGCGCACGCCTGCTCGCCGCCACGCTTTCCATTATTGAACAAGAGCGATGGAGACCGAGAGAGACGAGGGCCTTCGTTACGTGACGAGCTTCCATTAAACTGTAAATGTTGCAGTGGGAGCATGGAGCTCAGATGGCTGTGCTGCCTCGCTGCCTCCACGCCACCCCCCCTGCTCCCTCCCCCACTCCCCACCCCTTTCTCCTCCCCCACTCCCCCGCGCCTCCCCCTGCTCCTATCCCCACTCCCCTGCCCCTGGTAACCCTCCCCCCCTGCCCCTGCTCCGTGTCCCCCCAGGCCCCCCTTCTATGATCTGGCTTGTTTGAGATTTACACTATCGGGGGATCAGCTGTGAAAGTAAACAGAGAAGTCGGCGTAATTCCCTCCCCTCCCCTCTCCCCCCCCCCTTCTCTCCTCTTCCCTCCGGCACTCCCATGCCATTCCTCCTAGCTCGTGTTTTAAGTTCAGTTTTTTTATTTATTTACAAAGTTCTGGTATCGCGGTGATGTCACGCACACACGCTCCTGACAGGAAGTAGGACAGAGGAGGGGGAGGACGGGGGGCGGGGGGGGGGCACTTTTAGGCCAGGGTGCTGGAGAACAGGCAGGAAAGAGGAAGAGAAAGAGAGCAGTGCTGTACTGGCCAGTAAGATCTGGGTACACATGGAAAACAGTCTTCTCTTTCCAGAGTAAAGGGTTTAAGTGGTATCAATTATCTTAGCTCCTCAGCGCAGTTCTGGTTGAGCTGACAGCATTAGCTTTAAGAGGGCATAACGGCTGTTCTAATGGTGCCGCATTCATTAGGAGAGGAAGAAGAAAGTGAATGAGAGAAGGAGCTATACACTCCGGAAACAGGATGAAAGAAAGAAAGAGAGGGGGAAAGAGACAAGAGACAAATACAGAGAAAGAGAGATAGAGAGAAAGGAAGAGAGAGAGAGAGAGAGAGAGAGAGAAAAGAGAGAGAGAGAATGAGAGAGAGAAAGAGAGATAGAAAGGAAGAGAGAGAGAGAGAGAGAGAGAGAGAGGGAGAGAGAGAGAGAGGGAGAAAAGAGAAAAGCTATTCCCTCCTGTTCTGGAATAAGAAGCAGAGCTGGGGCAGGGCTCAGGGGAGAAGACAGGGGCCTGTCTATATCTGACTGGGATGACTGGGGGATGAGGAGAGAAGGAGAGGAGGAGAGGAGGGGGAGAGGAAAAGAGGAAGATGAGGAGGGGAGGAGAGAGGAGGATGAGGAGGAGAGGAGGGGAGGATGAGGAGGAGAGGAGGGGAGTGGGAAGACCAGAAGAGAAATCTCCCAGCAGCTGAATACGTAACAGACTTCAGACCACAAACTGATGGGCAGACTGCCCCATAGAGAGAGGCGGAGGGAGGTGGAGGGGAGGTAGTGAGGAGGAGAGGGAGGAGGAGAGGGAGGAGGAGAGGGAGGAAGGTTGGCGCTGGCTCACCTCTGCACGTGCGCCCCTCCTCTGCAGACGCATGACGAGGGAGGGTAGGTTTCCACTCGGCCTCCGAGGGTCGCGACCTCCGGCCGTCCTCAGATGGAGCTTTCTGCAGCCCTGGTCTCCACTCCCCCTCGGGATGGAGTCTGCCTCCATGCCGCCCCTCCTCCGCCTGGCCCCGCCCCTGGATCTGCCCCCGCCCCTGGCCCTCCATTTGGCTCCGCCCCTGGATCTGGCCCCGCCCCTGGCCCTCAGTTTGGCCCCGCCCCTGACCCCGTCCATGTCCCTCTGTCTGGCCCCGCCCCTGAGTCTGGCCCCGCCCCTGCTCCTCCACCTGACCCCAACCCTGGGTCTGGGCCCGCCCCTGCTCCTCCGCCTGACCCCACCCTTGGGTCTGGCTCCGCCCCTGCTCCTCCACCTGGCCCCGCCCCTGTCCTTGCCAGGCCATGTTAGGCTTCCAGTCTGCTTCTCCCTGGGGCCTGGTCCCCTGGAGTCCACCTCCTCTGGGCCCCGAGGCCCCGCGGCGATCTCCGTCTGAAGGGTAACGTCCCCTCCGGTCCTCCGGCTGGGGAAGCCAGGATGGATTCATCCTGAAGTCTGAGTCTGGTCTACCCTGGTCCACTTGACCTCTGCCTCCCCCACCTCCTCCTCCACCAAGCCCACCTCCTCCTCCACTCCCACCTCCTCCCCCACCTCCTCCGACAGGGAGCGTGTGGCCATTCTTCACGTAGGGCTGCTTGGGGCTCGGTGCCTCCTCAGCTTCTATCACAAACAAGGAGAAGCCAGATGAGCCACTGTGACACACAGCACAGCAGGACACGCATGTGGGAGAAGATCTATAAACAAACACCGCTTTGAGTCATCGCAAAACAGGAAGTAATCAGGATGGGTTGGCATGCCTCGTCTGCGGTTTTAGATCGGGAGGTTAAGAAGCTGGGCAGAGTGCTGCAGTGTGCTAGAATACATTCCCTGCGCTCTGCGTCACTGGGTGTGATCTGCCTTGCTGGGATGGTAAGGATGTGAGTGATGTGAGATGTGAGATGCGGGATGTGGGATGTGAAAAGTGAGGGATGTGAGTTGTGGGATGTGAGGGATGTGAGTTGTGGGATGTGAGTTGTGGGATGTGAGAGATGTGGAATGTGAGTTGTGGGATGTGAGAGATGTGAGTTGTGGGATGTGAGGGATGTGAGTTTTGGGGTGTGCGATGTGGGATGTGAGGCATGTGGGCAAAAGAAGGTGTCCTGTGTCTCAGTTATAAGGAGAAGAAGCGAGAGCAGGGGAAAGGAGCAGCTCTAACTTTAATAAATAGGCCCCTGCAAGAGCAGCACCAGCTGAATGATTGAATACACACACACACACACACACACAGACACAGCGACACACACACACAGACACAGCGACACACACGCACACACACAGCGATACACACACACACACACACACATACAGACAGCGACAGACACACACAGCGATACACACACACACATACACACAGCGATACACACACACACATACAGACAGCGACACACACACACAGCGACACACACACACAGCTAGCTGCAGGGCACATTTGTTCCACTTTCCCCGGCTCCCCAGAACAGCACGTCATTTTCCCTCTAAAATATGAAGTTAATAAACTGAGAGAGTGATTACACGCCTCTGCTACAGAGCCTGTGGAATGGCAAGCTGTCAGTGCTGTGGCCCGGGCCATCTGGGTGGGTGTGATAGCTCTGCCGGGCTAGCAGGCCGCTAGCTGACGTATTCATCCGCTAGCCTCTTTGATCCAAAGCGACAGACGTGGGGGGGGAACCGCCGCCTCTCGACCTGCAGCCAGCCTCTCTACAACTGAGCTGTGGCCCTGATGCCAGGGGGAGACGCTGGGTGGAGATGGGAGAGGCTCAGTGGTCCTTACCATTCTCCTGCAGCTCCTTCAGCACTCCCTGTTCTATAAGCTCCTGCCTCGGTCGCCTCAAAGACATCTGTCTCTCCAGAACTGCCGGCGACACACAGAATTTAAGCCAGCGTGTTAAGCACTGAAATAATCATTGCTGTTTTCTTTTTCCTCTCTCGTCGTAGCACGATAAGTAGCTGTGGGGGGGGGGAGTGTGTGGTATCGTGTTCACGGTGACGAGGTCGAAGTGTACGTTTACAGATCTTCAATCAGCAGGGCGCTCTCCGTTTGTTCGTATGTTTTGCGAGAGACTAAGACGAAAGTCTCGTCTTCAAGGCAGATGGGACACACCGGGAGAGGTCATAAACAGGGTTTGAAATGACCTCCGACCCTCGGAGGGTCATGTAAACACGCGATCATGAAAGCTTTCTTTCTTATCGCAATCTTTTCCAGATTTTGTTGTCGTGAAATTTCCCGTTTGGAATTTGAACAAAAGTAATGACGTAAAAAATGATACGGAGCCCTACTGAAATGTTACTTGATGAAAAACAAAATAAATTATACAACTATATAATAATTTATCATCTATTCGAGGGTTCCTACAGACTTCCACAGGGTCTCCAGCCCCCCCCCCCCCAGCCTCTTCTCATTTCAAACCCAGGCCATGAGCGACATACTGTCACACCAGGAACAGGAGAACACACACTGAAGAAGGCAGTTGGGCAGAAAGTGGACGTGACGACACACAGAATTAAGCAGAGATCGGTGGGGTTTCATTCCAAAATACATCTTTCCTTTGACAGGACGCGGCGACCGGAACTGACCTTCGGATGTTTCCTTGAACTTCTCGCTGCTCTTCTTCTTCCTCCATTTCCAGGGCTTGAAGATCTTGCCCAGGGTGGAGAACTTGCCCTTGCGCTTCGTGGGAGGGGTGTCGCCCCCCGTGGTGGCCCCCTCGCCCCCCGTGGTGGCCCCCTCGCCCCCCTCGCCCCCCGCTGTGCTGTGCTGTTGGTCGACTTCATCATCTGGAAGTGAGGAGAGAACATGGAACATGTCAAGTACGAGCCTGAACAACCACATCCATGGGCCATGGAGCTCCACTCCACCTCAACTGAAACACAAATAGTCTACTTCATCTACGAATCACTAGACATGAACTGACATTCAAATATTCATGATCCTCGTCATTATAATCACTTCATTCCACTGTTCTGAGGAAACACAAGACGCCAGGTTAGAGAACGGAACACAGCAAAACAAACTTGTGGGAGGCTCGAACATCGAGCAGGGGATAACAGAAGCTCCGTGACAGAGCTTCCATCACACTGTCCTGGCCAGCCAGCCTGACAGGCCTATGGCTAGCCCCGCCCAGCCCCGCCCTGCTCTGCCCTGCTCCGCCCAGCCCCGCCCTGCTCTGCCCCGCCCTGCTCTGCCCCACCCTGCTCCGCCTCACCCCGCCCAGGGGAGGGACAGCCTCATTAAGTCACTTGTTATGTTTAGCCCTCGGCTCCCGGGCACAATGTGTGCTCTGGCCAGGCGGTGGGGGGTGGGAGGACGTTCTTGCTGTCCTCCTCCTCCTCCTCCTCCTCTTCACAGTTATCCAGCGCGTCCCTGCCAGTTTGCCCCTCCCTCCCTAGCTTCCCACAGTCATTCGCATTCCTGGCCCGCGGGGAGCCCACGGGTGCAGCCCGTCTTATCGCTGCTGTCAGCCTGCTTGAGAGCACCCATGGACAGGGTCATCCAACAGAGGGACGCGTTCCTCCTGATTACCCCCCTCCCCCTCCCTGACACGGCGGTGGGACGGCCCAACCAATTATAAAGAGAAAGCAGGGCGATTGGCTCTGAATTCCGCCTGGACAAGGAAGAAGTGGTCTTTTGTCGGGGTGGCCAGTCTGGCGTCTGGGTGACTGACAGGTTGAGCGACGGCCTGCGGAGCGTCATTGGATGGCGGCCTGGGACTCTTGCTGACGCACGCCAGATCCCCACCATCAAGAGGGCTCCGCCGCAGCGTAGACATAATATTTATCGGAAGAGAGAAAAAGGCTCGGGCGGAGAAAACCAGCCGGCCGCCACAAACACAGGATGTCCTGGCGACAAGGCTGGCGACTCCGTTCAGGTTCCCGAGTCAGCCCGACGTCCCCACGTTCCAGAACCTGCCAGATTCTCCCCCCCCCCCGGGGCGACTGGTTACCATGGCGAAACAAAGAACGCTGAGGAGCGGTGCAGACCGCTCAAGGAAACGGAGCGGGCGGAGCGGGCTGCGAAGGAAGGCAGAGAAGCTAGAGCGTAGATCTAGAGCAGACAGAAGGTATCTACCTGAGCAGGGGCTTGGGCTCCAGCTTCTGTGGTGGTGGGACTTGAGGCAGCATGCCATGAGGGTGCGAGAGGCGCCCGGCAACCCCCCCCCCCCCCCCCTCCAAACTCCCGTCCCCAGCAGATCCCAGCGGCTGAAAGAGTTTGAATCAGCCCCCCTCCCCCCTCCCTCCTCTCCTTGGTTCTAGAGTACGCTCACTTGACAGACCCCCAGAGGGTTGACTCTGGCCCTCCAAAGAGCAGGAGCAGGTTAACGGCCCAGGAGCAGGTTAACGGCGCCGGTCGCAGCCTCGCTGCTCTGGCTCACGTCCGGCCTCCCCCCCGGGGGGACGCACGAGCCAGCTGGTCTGAGCGGGCGGATATGACATGCAGAGAGTCCACGCTGCCACGCCCGGTGCTGTTCAGCCCCCCTGAACGAACCGCTGGGAGCTGAAGCCGTTCGGGCCAGAACCTGGCGAACGCCGCTCCGGAAACACGTAGAGGACGGAGAGACACCAGCCGAGATGCTTAGTTCACGACACGCGGCTGAAGGGAGACCTCGTCCTGGAAGCTTCTGGAAAGGTTTCTGCGGTCAAATCCTATTGGTTGGCGTGGCGGGTGAGGAGGAACAGGACATCCAGTAACCCAGACGGGCCAATAAAGATAGAGGCTGGAGTTCCATCTCAGTGCTTCGGCCTGACAGAAGGACCCTCTGACTAACTCTCCTGTCCGCCTGAGAGGAAGGCAGAGGAGTGAGAGGGAGCCGAGCGACTCGGACAGAGAGAGAGGGAGAGGGGGAGGGAGAGAGAGGGAGAGAGAGAGAGAGAGAGAGAGAGGGAGGGAGAGCGAGGGAGAGAGAGGGAGGGAGAGAGCGAGCAAGAGAGAGAGCTACAGTCAGAACGAGAGCGAGGCGGTGGGGGTTGGTGTGTGTGTGTGTGTGTGTGTGGGGAGGGGAGCTGGGAAACATAGAGAGGAAATGGCACTCCACCCAGATCCTAACTGTGACAGAGAACAAAGCCAACCTTGGGCCCTCACACTCAACAACACTGGCAGCACAGTGGCCTGGCCTGCGGACACTGGAAACAAACCGTGTTCACGGGCTGTAGAAACCAGCTTGACACACATTACAGTCTGTACAATCCATTAGTCCTGACTCATCTGTTTGTCAACTTGTTGGTCCCTACGCTAGCAAGTCATTACACCACCACCTCACCGTGCTAGCTTGTCACAAGGCTGACTCAATACGTCGCTAACTCGATCGAAGATAGCTGAACACCCCGCTAAAACATCACAGCTTCGCCTCGTCGCAACACTAACTCCTCACACCGCTAACTTGACTAGCGGTTAACTCTTCACGACTCTTACATGTCGCACCGCTAATTCGCCACGCTGGTAACCTGGCAACCCGCTACCTCGTCACGACCGCAAATGCCTCGAAATGCTAACTCCTCAACACCGCTAACACTTTGCGACGCTAACTATGCAAACGCACTGCTGACTCATCGCAAGTCTTGCCCGGCGTAACCCCCGACGCGTCTCACCGCCACTCCTAACGCCTCCTAACGCCTATCCCTCACTCCTCACAAACACTAACACATCTAGTCCCCTGTAGAAATACAAGACGAGAAGAAAGCGATCAAACAGCTTATCTGTGAAGCCATTCAGATCCAGGCTGAGACAAAGGTGCGGCTCTTTGTCTCTATTTCGGTCCAAAATAAAGAGTTTCCCCTTGCTGTCTAATTCCAGCATCACATGCGATGAAGGAAGTTCAGAGCAGTCAGACTGTTCTGGAACAAAAGCAAAGTGACTTCGCGACCCCTCAAGCGTTAGACGTGATGGAGAAAGTGGGTTGGCGCGCTCCCAAAATGCTGAGCGCCGTTCACACAGACAGACAATCCTATTGGGAGTAATCCCTTGGAAAATGTGGTTCAATATCTCCCACATTACTGTGCGAGCAGGGAGGCATGTGTGTGGCTAATCTTTTTGTTTTGAGCACAGCCCATCAGACGGGTACTCAAGACGAGGCCGTCATGCTCAAGCGCTCACACACACACATGCACGTGCATGCGCACATGCACACGTGTGCACACACACACACACACACACACACACAGAGAGTTTAGATTCCTTAACCTGATCCCAGAGATTTAACATTCTCCGCTCAAGAAGGGGCAGAAATAGGAAAGAGACCAACATCGTTGATTACGCAACCCCCTCGCGCCCCTCGCCGCTCTTGCCCTCAACGTCTCTGAACATCTCGCCGACCCAGAAGCCTTGTGGTGTGGAGGCAGCAGAAGTCCCTGCGCCCCCCTGAGATGGGGGGGGGGGCACTCACCCCCGTCCTGCTGGTCCTGAGGCTGGCTCTCCAGAGGAAGGCTTTGTCCCATGGTGGAGCCACAGGGGGGGGGGGGCTCTCTCACTGTCTCCCGAGCCCCCAGGAATCCTCCCGCTGCTCTGGGCAGAGGAGGTGCTGCTCGCTGCCCCTGCCGCTTGCCGCTAAGGCCTTCAAGCGCAGGTCTCTGCTTCCTGGGTCACCGCTCGTCTAGTCAGCCAGCACGTTATGGCTTCTCCTCCTTGCTGCTCCCTGAAGCTCCTCCTCTGGTCCCTCCCTCCTTCAGCCTCCTTAAGACTTTCCCGTTGCCCCCTCCCTCCCTCCCTCCCTCCCTCCCTCCCTCCTGCCCTCCCTAACCCTTCTTGGCTCACTGAGCAGGTCAACATTCACAGATGGATGCCTACCATTCCTGGAGGTTCCGCCGGTGGCCTGCATTCAATTTGAGCGTGCGCGCGCGTGATTGTTTTGCGAGCATGCGTCGGAGAGAGGCGGCGCCCAGGAGACGGGAGCAGATGAGGAACGCCGCGCGGCAGGGCGCAGGGAGCGTTTCCAGGTCAAAGGTCAACAGAGGCTGAGTTTCCCCAAATCCGGTGAACCCACTGATCCTGTGAAGACTTGCAAGTACTGCGGGCAGGTGTGAGCGTTACAGGAACCAACAGGAGAAAAAGAAACCTATTTTAACCACCCCAGCACCCATCTTCCCTCCATTCTCAATGCGTATCGTGTCCCTGTTGTGCGTTGAGTGTTAGCGTGTACGTTTCCGTCACGGAGGTTCAGCGAAGCGAGGTTACAAGTAGAACAATGTTCAATAATGAAGGATTCTGTGACTCTGTGAAGTGGGGGGGGGGCTGCTTCTGTCTGGCTCCATCAGCAGAGGAGATGCAGAGAGGACAGGAGGCTGGCATCGCTGGCGTCTGCTCTGGGTGTAACACCAGGATGTCCGAGCTGGTACACAGATCAGGCGGTCCCAAACAGCCACATGGCCGCCCGCCGTAACACACGACAGAAGAAGAAGAACATGCAGGAAGTGCGATTACGGCGAGACGCCGTTATTACACAGCGACGTTATGGCAACGTCTTCGGGAGGAAGAAATCACCAGCGCTGGGGGAACACAAACAGCAGCCATGTCCTCTTTCAGGTGAGTGGGGACAACAGTGTGGGGGACAACAGCAGCCATGTCCTCTTTCAGGTGAGTGGGGACGACAGTGTGGGGGACAACAGCAGCCATGTCCTCTTTCAGGTGAGCAGGGACGACAGTGTGGGGGACAACAGCAGCCATGTCCTCTTTCAGGTGAGCGGGGACGACAGTGTGGGGGACAACAGCAGCCATGTCCTCTTTCAGGGGACGACAGTGTGGGGGACAACAGCAGCCATGTCCTCTTTCAGGTGAGCAGGGACGACAGTGTGGGGGACATTTCCCGTGCATCTCTCGGCTGTTATTGGAATTTGAAAACGGCGGAGGAGGGATTAGAATACCTCTTAAAGGAGCACTTGTTTACCAAGCAGCTCTTTGGAGACAGAGAGAGAGAGAGAGAGAGAGACAAAGAGAGAGAGAGACAAAGAGAGAGAGAGACAGACAGACAGACAGCCAAACAGACAGACAAAGAGAGAGAGACGGACAGACAGACAGACAGCCAAACAGACAGACAAAGAGAGAGAGACGGACAGACAGACAGACAGACAGACAGAGAAAGAGAGAGAGAGAAAGAGACTGTGTAAACTTGAGAGGGGTGAGTGGAGGGGGAGGGAGGGGGTAGTGGATCAAGAGTCTGAAAGCGTAAAAGAACAAAATAAAAAGCCTGTGCTTCAGATTCCTGGAGGTTTAACGTTGCCCTCGCCGTCACTTCCAAACACTGGCGATCTCAAGCCGTCCTCGCTGGCCCACATACAGCCCCCCTGCCCCCTCCTCACACACACACACACGCACGCTCGCACGCACGCACTCACACACTCACGCACACACAGGGCCTGCTTCCAGAGAGATGGGCCAATCAAAGAGCCCAGAACCTGTTGGCCTGACCTGGATAACAGACTGGGACAGGCCACTTCAGCAGGCCAGGAAAGCTGAGGAACACACACACACAGACACACAGACACACAGACACACACACACAGCGTCCCCGTTCTCCACTACTTTTGTGTACACTTGTGTATCCCCCCCTACACACACACAGACACTTACACAAACATAAACACACATTACAACACACATCACAACACACCACAAAACACCACAACACACACAGACACACAAAAAAAGACACACACACACACTGCTTCTTCATAAACACACAGACACTGTTTCTTCACACACACAGACACACTGTTTCTTCACACACAAACACACTGTTTCTTCACACACAGACACACACTGTTTCCACACACACACACACACACACACACACACACACACACACACACACTGTTTCTTCACAAACACACAGACACACTGTTTCTTCACACACACAGACACGCGTCACAGATGCAGAGCTGTGTTTGAAAATCCACATCAGCTTGTCCAGAAGGGCAATAAGATGAGATCTGTGTGTGCGTGCGTGTGTGTGTGTTGGTTAGGAGGGGGGGGGGGTGAGAGAGCCAGATGTCCTGTCTGTAGGGGGCCCTAGGAGGCACTAGGGTAGACTGATTCAGACTATCAACCAATACAACACCGGCACACCAACACTGTGAAAGAGCCCTAATCAAACCACGACACACACACACTAAAGCCAAACTTACCACGACACACACACACTAAAGCCAAACTTACCACGACACACACACACTAAAGCCAAACTTACCACGATTTTCCATTACAGAGTTTGAGCCGCAACCATCAACGGTTCCTGCATGAAAACAACAACAAAAAAACATAAAACAGGACCAACCAATCAAGATGCGGCTGGAGCACTGTGTGTGTGTTTGTGCTTGTGTATGTGTGTGTGTATGTGTGTGTTTGTGTATGTGTTTGTGTGTGTGTGTTTGTGTATGCGTGTGTGTGTGGGGGGGGGGGGAGCATACTCTGTAGAAGGTCATTGGGGTTGAGAGGTGCAGGTTCACTTAAGCAGGAGACTGGTTGCTAGATGTCCACGCCTTGATCTCAGCCTCTCTGGCCTCAGCCCCACGGTCCAGGGAAATACTGACCAAAGACAAAGAGAGGGAGGGACTGTGAGATAGAGAGTGGATGAGTGTGAGGAGAAAGAGGGAGTGAGTGAGAGAGAGTGGGCGAGAGAGAGAGGAGAGAGTGCAAGAGGAGACAAAGCGTGAGAGAGAAGAGAGACATAGACTTGGTGTGTGAGTGATTGACCGAGCGAGAGAGGAGAGTGTGAAACTGGAAGGAAAGCGTGTGTGAGAGAGGAGAAGAGAGAGAGATGAAGTGAGCGAGTGTGAGAGAGGAGAAGAGAGAGAGATGAAGTGAGCGAGTGTGAGAGAGGAGAAGAGAGAGAGATGAAGTGAGCGAGTGAGGAGGAGAGATTGCATGTGAACGAGCCAGTAAAAGGAAAAGAGAGGAGAGAGAGAGAGCAGGTACGGGAGAGCGGTACAGAGAGAAGAGAGACCCTCAGAAAGAGAGAGGAGAGATAGAGAGACCCACAGACATAGAGAGGGTCAGAGAGACAGGGAGAGAGACAGAGAGAGAGAGCAGTGTCAGTGTCTTGGACAGAGAGAACATCTGTCCAGGACCTCATGCCCCTGCATGTCCGTCCCCCTTCAGACAGACTAGGGTCAGGACCTCAGGCCATAGCCCCCCCCCCAGACAGACAGGGGTCCGAGCAGGCAGAACACTGCAGACAGCACAGGACCCAGGCACCAGGAAGCACACCCAGGCTGGTGCTGCTCTGCAAACGTCCCTCGGCCCTGACCTCTGGGTCCTGTCGCTGGCTCCTTAACAGCCCGTCCAGAGGCGAGACGTCACAATTCCGCACGGCCGCAGGGCCGCGTGTGCGGAGGGGGAGCAGGCAGAGGGGCCGTGTCGAACCGTGGGACGGACAGGAGCGCAAACAGGCTGGCTACTTCTAGTTAGCTTGCCGCTAACGTGAGAAGATTCGCTGGAAGAGGGTCTTTTTCAGGGACAATGAAGGGCAGAAATAGGTACAGGGAGAGAGAGAGAGAAGTGTCTGTGTGTGTGTGTGTGTCTGTGTGTGTGTGTGTGTGTCTGTGTGTGTCTGTGTGTGTCTGTGTGTGTGTGTGTGTGTGTGTGTGTCTGTGTGTGTGGTGGTTTGAATACACGTGTGAAAGAGCACAGTTGCCAGGTGGAGGTTAATAAGTATGCAAAGACACTGGTAGATGTGCTCTCATGTGCAGCTGTGGTTCTGTGCCGTTTTGGTGAGTATGTGTGAACGCAGGTGTTATTTAGTCTCATTTGGTTGGAGTGGAAGGGAAAAAAACTACAATCTCACGCTACATTTAAAAATGTCGACTTTGTCACCCCCCTTCCAGTACCTCACTACACACTCACACACACACTCACACACACTCACATGCACACACACACACACACTCACTCAAACACACACTCACATGCACACACACACACACACACTCACATGCACGCACACACACACACTCACACACACTCACACACACTCACATGCACACACACACACACACTCACCAGCACACACACACACTCACACTCACACACACTCACCAGCACACACACACACACTCACACTCACACACACTCACACACACTCACATGCACACACACACACACACACACTCACACACACTCACCAGCACACACACACACACACACACTCACACACACTCCAGGGATGCAGACAAGGCTCTCCCGTGGGTTCTTAACTGAAGGCCGTAGAGGGCTGAGAGAGCAGGTTGAGGCCGGGCCTCTACAGAGCTGGCTGGGTGAGGCTGGGCTGGGGGATGCTAGGCTGGGTGAGGCTGGGCTGGGTGAGGCTGGGGGAGGCTGGGCTGGGTGAGGCTGGGCTGGGGGAGGCTGGGCTGAGTGAGGCTGACTGGGTGAGGCTGACTGGGTGAGGCCGGGCTGGGTGATGCTCTGCTAGTCTCTATCGACAGGACTAATAATACACCCTGCCATCAATGTCCCAACCACACACAACATCCGCCCTGCACGCAGACACACACACACACACACTGCTCATGTGGTCACACACACACATACACACAGCCACCACTGTGGTCCTCATGTGGTCACACACATACACACACAACAATCTGAATGCTTTTTGACCTTTTCCTAGTTCCTCTTGGAACAACACTGAACTTCCCCATCAAATAAAGACGGTTTAACAAACCAACTGGCAGCGAGCACAAACAGCGCCCTATGGCTTCTCCAACACACCACACGCATCTGCAAGGTTAACAGTATGCTCCTCCATCACCAGCTCACAGTTCCCAACCCTGCTGGGTGAGCGATAGTATCCTCTGGAGCTGCAAAAGAAGCATTACACCCCAGAAAAGACAAGTGTGTGTGTGTGTATGTGTCTGTGTGTGTGTGCACGCGTGCGTTTCCATCAACAGCCCCTGTCATGCCATCCTATCTCATTTTAGAGCACTCGAATCAATGGGAATCACTTGCGCCGAAGCCGCTCGTATTGAAACCCTACCCCCTCCAACGCACGCACATACACACACATACACACACACACACACACACACACTTTCTTCCTATCCATCTTCCTTCCTCACCACCCGAACAGAGCGCGTGAAAAAAGGGACGTAAATGCCCCAGTTCCCTTTCCGAGCGCTTAACCCCGTCACTGCTGGAACACCCTCCAACTGGCACAAGGGCAGAGGGAGAGAACGCATCACTCATATCTCTCTCTCTCACTGGTCTTTCTCTCTCCCTGGTCTCTCTCCCTCCCTGGTCTCTCTCCCTCCCTGGTTTCTCCCCCCCTGGTCTCTCCCCCCTGGTCTCTCTCTCTCCC
Organism: Plecoglossus altivelis; assembly: GCA_036571765.1. Classification (NCBI taxonomy): domain Eukaryota; kingdom Metazoa; phylum Chordata; class Actinopteri; order Osmeriformes; family Plecoglossidae; genus Plecoglossus; species Plecoglossus altivelis. The sequence goes on from BROE01000014.1 coordinate 3,451,972, forward strand.
TGGTCTCTCTCTCTCCCTGGTCTCTCCCCCCCAGACCCTCGTCCGACCGCAGTCCTCCCTCCTGACGGCGCCCCGACGCACGCTTGCGACCTCGGCGTCCCTGTGGTAGTCGCTCGTTGAGAATGACACGCGGACAGATGGAGGCCCTGGCATGCCTGTTAGTGCCAGAACCTGCCAATCAGATTGGGAGCAGCCTCCGTTTGGATCTGTAAACAGGAAGGAGGAGTCGTCGTCCGATGGCGGGGCCTTCGGAGGGAAGCCGATCTACTTAGGCTGCGTTCATGCGCTCCGGGTTATTTTGAGCGCAGATTGAAATGGTTCTTCCTCTTGTAGCGCGACTCCCTGCGGCTGTGTTGCTGCTCTGAGCCAGAACCCCTCCGTCAGTGACTCCACCCTTCCACCCCTACCTCCACCCCTACCCTCTACACACCCCCTACCTATAACTGTTCCTTACCCCTACCCTCACCCACCGCTGCCCCTCCGCTTCCTCGACCTGCCCCGCTACCCTGCTCTTAACCATACCCTCCCCGCACACACCAGCCAACCCCACCTCCATCCCTATGCTCACACCCTTCCACTCCTCCTTGCCCAGGAAGGGTCCCCCTAACCCGGCCCAGGTTACGCAGCTCGCTCCCCTCTCTGACCGCCCCCATGGAAGAGTCCCCAGCACGGGGGGGCTCTGCCTCCCTGGCTCCAGCCCAGCTAGCCATGATTCAGTCAGAACGGCAGCGGAAGCGTGAGCAGCTGGTTAGAGTCGGCCATCTTTAAATAGCAGCCTGCTTCTCTCTGAAGCGCTTCGGTCTGGGTGCTAAATGCTAGGCAGCAACGGGGGGAAAATCTGCACGCTTCCAACAGCCAGCGTTACACTACGCCCTGAGCTTTTCCAACCCACCACACACACGCACGCACACACAGGCACAGACACACATTGTAGCCTACATCATCCGCTAACACCCAGAACCCACAACCAGGTGGATCGCTCCAGTGTGAAATACTCACTGGAGCCCACTCCAGAAGGGCATCCGGGAGGAATATCTACCCCAGCGAAGGCGCTTGTTCCCTGGGTGCGCACCGGCCAGCCTGCAGCCTCTCCTTCCGATCTTCGCACCTCTCCGTTCGGCTCCCCTCTGTCGTCTGCTCCCATTCAGGGCAGGCTGCACGTCACTCAGCCCTGCCCCAGAAACGGCTCCTCTCACCACAGGGACCTGTGGCCCACTTTTGCAAGGAGCCCAAAAAACGCTCCGCTCCTTCCGTAAACTTTACTTGTGGCTGCTCCGCTTGGCTGAGAGGCAGTGAGCCACAGAAGGAAGGGTGTTCGCTGCCCCGCCGCGCCGCACTGACATGGAAACGTGTGATTTTTTCCTCCTGCTTTGAGGGAGCAGATGGAGGCCTCCAGACTGGGACGGTAAAAACACGAGCACCGACACGAACAAGTGTTCCTTAACTCCGTCACCCACACACACAGACAGGCATACTCTCTCTCTGTCTCTCTTTCAAACACACACACAAACACACACACACACACACACACACAGACAGACAGGCGTACTCTCTCTCTCTCTCTGTCTCTCTTTCAAACACACACACAAACACACACACACACACACACACACACACACACAGACAGGCGTACTCTCTCTCTCTCTGTCTCTCTTTCAAACACACACACAAACACGCACACACACACACAGACAGGCGTACTCTCTCTCTCTCTCTGTCTCTCTTTCAAACACACACACACACACACACAGACAGACGTACTCTCTCTCTCTTTCAAACACACTCACACACACAAACACTCACACACATACACACACAGACAGGCTTCCTCTCTCTCTCTCTTTTAAACACACACACACACAGACAGGCTTCCTCTCTCTCTTTCTTTCTCTCTTTCAAACACACACAGACAAGTTTCCTCTCTCTCTTTCAAACACACACAGACAAGTTTCCTCTCTCTCTTTCAAACACACACAGACAGGCTTCCTCTCTCTCTTTCAAACACACACATCCAGGCACTCATGCATGCATACACACACCCACTCACGCACAAACACTTCCTCTCTCACACCATCTAGGTGTGCAATGCATACGCATGCACCCACAGCTTAGTACCACTACCCATCCCATCTTGCACATCACACATACACATTATGAATCCAGAGAGGCTGACCTCCATGTGAGGCTGCAGGGATGGAGGCTGCAGGGGATGAGGCTGCAGGGATGGAGGCTGCAGGGATGGAGGCTGAGCGATGGAGGCTGCAGGGATGGAGGCTGCAGGGATGGAGGCTGCAGGGGATGAGGCTGAGGGGGTGAGGCTGCAGGGATGGAGGCTGAGCGATGGAGGCTGCAGGGATGGAGGCTGCAGGGATGGAGGCTGAGCGATGGAGGCTGCAGAGATGGAGGCTGCAGGGATGGAGGCTGCAGAGATGGAGGCTGCAGGGATGGAGGCTGATCTCATTAGCTGAGTCCCACATAAGGGAATCTCAGACTGAGACATCAGTCTCGTCTCTGGTCTAACTGAATCTATCCTGCCCGGCCCAGAGCTATCCGCTCCATCTCTATCAGTCCATTACTGGGCAGCACAGCAACAAGAGCACTGGTGGCACACCACGAAGGCTGCATCTGAGTGAACTGGCCATGGTCATTCCAACCAGAGAAGTGTTCAGTTAACACACACACACACTGTTTTTATAAATAGGTCATAACTCCTGAGAATGGATCTATAAAAAGACTTGACAAGCACAAAGACTCTTGGGGGTAAATTCCCTCTTTTAGATCTGAAGTGGTGAGACAGAAGCTCTCAGGCTGGGCAGAGAGTGTTTTTTGGTTCTGTTCAAAGAGACATGATGAGGATGGTGGATTGAACAGTGCGGTAGATGGACTGCACAGCCAGATGGTAGCACATCGACAAGCTTGCTCGCTCAATCCCCCCCCCCCCCCCCCCTAATAGATGCATAACCTATCTTCACTTACTCATTTACCTCACCAGAGGCGTGACCGCCAATCATTCACGAGTTCGATCCCTCCCCGCCAAAGATTTTGGAGCCAGACATCGTTCACTCTTGCGCCAGGTCACTCGATCTCTGTTTCACTCGTATCGAGCAAGACCCTCTCTGCCTCTCTCTTTTTCTCTCTCACCTTCTCTCTCTCTCTCTCTCTCTCTCTCTCTGTCATACACGCGCACACGCACACACACACACACACACACTCACTCACACACACACACACACACACACACACACACACACACACACACACACACCTGTATTCCACTAAGCCTATTATTTGCAATTATCTGGCTAGAAACACAATAACTAATATAAACTGCTAGACAGACAACACCATCTAAGTGTAAACCACTAACATTTTGTCATCGACGCCGGTCAAGCATCTATCCACACAATTATACTATTTTCAAATGAATCTCTTACTCGTCCCCTTGTAGAATCGGCGGATTCCAACAGCAACTCAAAATTCCAAATGAAGGTTTTCCCAGTTACAGTTAAATAACTCAATCTACGGATCAGTGTCCGGTATTGATGATCTCGGTATAGCTCGATATGGTGAAACCGGACGAAGCAAGACGATGAGCGAGAAGGTCTATACAGTATCTGTGCCTTGGTCTACGTGAACCATGCATCTACAAGTAGCTGCTAACCAAACGAGCTCACTAAAAATCAGATCGTATCCCGCTACGGAGAAAAACCCCCAACTCACCCCTCTTGAAGCAGGAATGGTCATGTCAATATACCTGCCGACCAAAACGTGCTTGAAACGTAACCGCAAAGCGTGACACAAAGACTGCGAAACATCGAGATTAGATTACGTTCAAAAGAACTATCGAGTGTGACTACCAAAAAAAAGTGCAAGGTCGGTGTTTATTTGTGTTGAACCTTCAATACCGTCTATGCCGACAGTCGGGACGAACTAAATGAACGCGTGGTGTTTAGATCGCTTTCAGATGACTAAGATATACATTGTTACAGTTGTACGGAGTGCGTACAGCTACAACGCAACATCGCATAGCCGTGGGTAACATTCTTTAAAGATAGCGGTTCCTTAGTCTCTTAAAAGAAATATCTGTGCTCTAGATTACAGGCCTTTGGTACTTAGTCTATAACGAAATAGATGAGCTATGACTACGTTACTACGCTACGGGGACAGCCTTATTAAACCGGGGTCGTTAATAAGGCAGACGAAACAGTATAAACATCGGGCATTGGACTAGGCTGCGTGATTTATGTGTGTTTAGCTGGTTGTAGGCTACATCAAGGAGTGCGACATTGTAACTGTTGAAATCAATAGAAACATCTATTGGAGCATCAAGCGCATCCATTGTGCTTGATCTGCAAAGTGTGGAGCATCACCGTCCACAAAAAACGGATCCGCGCGAACAATAAAACTGCAGTGATTTGATGAGCAAATAACTGGGTTACGTACACGCACTCATAGAAAAAGTGTGTAATTTGGTTGGTTTTATAAAGAAGATATTTAAAGCACAAAGGGGGTTGATGTTTTTTTTTTCATTTACCAAGCAACTTTCATTGTTCTGTTGTGGATGTTTCCCTCTCTTTCCCGTTTTGGACTCCCTCCAATCTTACTTCAGCACTCACGTACCTTGTGATCCGACTTGACGCGTGTCCCTCCTCCTACCTCAGGAATCTGTAGCAGTCTATTTAAAATACCTACTCGGTCATTTCCTCAGCCAACACATTTTTCACAATTCCCCGTCGAAACTTTTTTCTGTAGGCTACTTACCGGAAATAACACACACGGCATTGTGGTAGCAGTAGTTCTTTTGACGAAACGGAGATCCCCGGTGGGCTTCTCAAATTGGCTTGTGTTTTGAGGATGGGATGACTTCAATACCCAACAAGCATTGTAGGGAAAAGCGCATTGATATAAAACTACCGTAATTGCAATTAGGCTTAGGCTATGTGTAGCCTAGTTCCCGTAGGTTAGTACATTTGGTCCGAGGAAAGGTGGTCTGTAAAGAACAGTAGCCTGTGATGTCGTCGTTTTTATGAGTAATCCCAAATATTTGGACATATAGGGTGCGAATATGCATAAACGGTTTATAAATATCCAACACCAATCATTATTGATAAATGTACTGGTTTTGTAAATTGGAAAATGACTTCATATCACCAGACAATTGAGCTAATTACATTATGGGAATGAAAAGGCGAGAACTTTTTTGTCAAGTTTAATATATTTTGCACGGCAAAGTAAATGAATCTAGCTCACTTCGTGGTCAATGCAGGGGGTCTAATGTTGTCCGGATTGCATCACTGGAAAACAGGGAAAATTTGCTAGGTTTGCATTGGCGGTACACCGAACATGTATTGGGTATAGAGCGCCATCTAGTGGCCGGTGAGAGAAGGGTTCATATTTGACATCCAGGTCAACCATTAAGACAGATTTCGGCGTATTGTAATAGATACCTGATTTCAATCAATAGCATCTTTAGACCACCTATGAAATACCCAGATATACTTTCAATAATGACTTGAAATGTGTTGGAACATTTGATTTGAGAAAACCCAGGATCAAGACAGGTTCTCTTCAGACAGTGGCACTGGGTGGGAGGGGGGTGGGGGGTGGGGGATTAATGCACCTTAATGCAACGTTTCTGACCCCCTCTAGCACCCCTACTGAGTCACTGAATTTAGATTTGTTTATCTCTCAAATTCTTAACTGTTCCGTTATTAGTCTACGCACACGAAAGTTTGAACATTATTTGTCAAATAAGAAATGTATTATTTACTAACTGTCATTGAAGAACAGCTGACACTTTGACTATCTTTCTACAACACCGTTATGTAATAACTGAATTTCAGTTCTGGCTTATCTTATAATTTTGGTGTTCCACCCCCGGACTTTCAGTCCCCCTCATAAAATATTTCTGGGAGTGCCACTGCTTGAGAAGGGCGATGATTCCTTGCGGAAGGTCTGTCAAGTCTTCATTTCGTTTTGCAGTCCTGTGTCTCGTTGTGGGATGCATTATCAAACATACAGTCCTTTCACACAAGGTGAGATCTGTCACTGAACATCGTGGATCAGTCAAAACATTGACCAGCACTAACATTAGTATTTTAGTGTTTACTATTTTTATTTTAAATGGGCTCAATTTTCCAGTGTGCAATGTCTGACACACTGATCAGTACTTGGTCTACATAGAATGAACACTGGGACAAATCAACTACAACTACTATATCATCTATATTTTGTTTATAATTACCACATGTAAGATGGATTGAGCCATTGTCAATAGATTACTGCAAAACAGACGCCACAGGCCCTAAAATAATAACACTCATAGACTTCCTCATAGACCTTCTTGTTCCTCATCCAACAGCAACAATGGTTTGTAAACTGTGTTCCAATTACTTCCAGGGTTAGTGAAACACAAGGTAGGCTTTTTAGACCGTCATATAAAAGAATGAGTCTGGAGCCAACCTTTTATTTCAAACCACGTGTTCAGAGAATGGCTCAGTGCCCTTTGGTTCTGACTACACAGGCTGTTCCTACTTGAATCCAATCAGATGTTATGTGCATGACTGTTTTCTTGACAACCACGTCATGGAGAGAGGTGCAACCAAACCAAACCCCCCTCCCACCCCCCCAAAGAAGACACGATCAAACACTCAGGAAGACAGAGAGAAAACGATGGAGTCAAGTTTGGAAGGAGCCATTTTGGCGAGGGATCCCCATCCTCCAGAGTTGGTTGGAGATCCAGCGAGGTTCAGACCACAAACTGTGAGCTGCCAGACAGCCAGGAGGCATCCCTGTCCTCCAGGGTTGGTTAGAGATCCAGACCGCAGGCTGTGAGCTGCCAGACAGCCAGGAACAAAACATCCCTCGTCCAGGACAAGGAGGCCCCTCCGTGCCTCGCTGCCGCCCTGTCAGAGCCACAGCGGTCGGTCTGAGATCCCGACAACAACAGCACTGCCAGCTGTCTCTTCCTGCACAAGACCCCCCCCTCCCCTTCCACCCCTCCCTACGGTGTTCCAGAAACATCCCAGATCCCGCTGGAAAGCCAGGGGACTGATGCGTGTTGTGACGGCCCATGTCTGTTTCTGATTGCGCCCGACCGCCCCCCCCCCCCCCCCCCCCCCCCCCCCCCCGCTCCTCGTCTTACAGCATGCTGTCTCCTCTTGTGGAGAGCATCCGCCGACAGCCTGTGTCCAATAACAGCGTCCAGGGGTCTGTACCCACCAGGAAGCCGCCCACGGAGGAGCGAATGTCCTTGTTTGTGAGACGCAGCTGCACTTGGCTGTCCTGTTGCCTTCGTCCGTTCGGGCCTCCGCTGTTTATTTTCCTACCGCTCCATCGTCGTCGGCTAGCCGACCGGTTTTCCCACAGACGGAAACCAGTTTGATCCATCAAGGAAGATTACGATCCTGCGAGATGTCACAGCGAGCGGCCCAGGAATGCATGGAATGGCAATCCCCTTTTCGAGGGGTATTTAGCGAGCACGTTAAATCGGTTGGGGTCACGTTTAACACGGTGTGACCCTGTCAGTCCAAATATATCTCGTCACACTTAATGGAGACCAGGTTTGTGTGTCTGCATGAGAGATCTCTGCCATGCGATCGAGTCGCTCACGCGATACGAGCTATTTTTGACGTGACGTTCCCGACCGCTGAAGTCGCGGTCGGGGAGAGAGCGACCTCGCGATCCCGGAGGGACGTCGACGGAGTAGGTTCTGGAATCGCATCATTCCGACTTCGGTGCTGACGCGTCACAGCTTTGTCCTGAAGCACCAGCGCGGCGGGAAACATCTCCAATCAGACGCAGATGGAGCGAGCCTCGTTCCGACATCCTCTCCAGACGTTTCTGGCAGCGCAGAGCTCGCTGGTTGGCCTTCGCTAGCGAGTTCCAGGGTTCTGTTTGTCCGGTGATTCACTCGCACGCTGTTTGGGGCTGTGACCTTGTGAGCCACCCGATTCCATGACCTAAGAGGAACCTTGAGTTAAACCAGAGCTCGCGTTTAGGAGCAGCTGCACGTCGACAGCATGGAACGTCTCGTCTGGGTGATGCTCGCGTGAGCGGGGATTTTCTTTAGATCTTCCTTCCAGGAAGGGGCTCACCTGAGCTTTAAACGCCGTGCAGTCGGGCTGCTATCCCTCCAGACTTAGCCATCACAGAACTATTGTGTCCATCCACGTGGGCTGAGGCAGGCTCCAACAATAACTGGCTGTTTGAGCACACTGACTGATCGGCCTGTTTTGGGCATTAGACTTGACTAATGACATTTCTCTGGTCAGGTGGGTCTTTTACCTGTTAAACTATGCCTGGTTCCCGCCAGCCTATTCAGCCTCAAGTCAGGACAGCTTCAGACTCCTGTCACATTCCAGGAGCAGCTTGTTATGAAGTCCCTCAGAACAGCTTTGCGATGTGGAAGGTCATTCTTGTTTTCACCGACTCGATCCGGAGTGTTCTACTGACACTACAACATCACTCTCCCTGTCGTCGGCGATGAAGGGCCTCCGTGTAATCAAACATGGTTCGGTAAACAGGGTCTCCCACAGAGCTGTGGAGGGGGCCCTGATACCCACGTGACCCGGAGCTGTTCAGACTCGTGTAAATGCCACCTGCCCAGTCAAATCTGGTGCGCACTTTAATTACACCACGGAGTTAACCTTAATGTGTTTCAAGAGGAGTGCTGATAAAATCGGTGTATATATTTGAGGCAGGCCTGATTACATGAGTCCTGATTGCAAGACTAGCACAACAGGAGCGCGGTAGAGAAAAGCAACAGGCTGAAAGCCTTCTCCTGTCAGAGCGCCGGCCCTCCTCCCTCGAGCCTTTTCTCTGCGAGCGGCGTGGCGGGCGTCGGCAACGTGAGCGGCTAGCTGGCTACGCAGCGAGCCAAACGACACCATCACACGGGCAACACAGCAGAACGGCCCGCCGGGCAACAGACACGCAAGCGGGGTCGGTGCAACCGGGGCCAAACGCGGCACAATCGGAGCGAGATGGATAGTTGATTAGGGGGTGGGAGGGGGGTGTTGGTTTGTGTGTGGTGGTGTGTGTGTGGGGGGGGGTGTGTGTGTGGGGGGTGGGGGGGTTGGGAGGGTGTGTGTGTGTGGTGGGAGCAGGGGGTGGGAGGGAGTGCGTGTGTGTGTGTGTGGGGCGGGGAATGTGTGTGTGGTGGGGGGGTGGGGAGGAGAGTGTGTAGCTCGCGTGGGAGGCGGGGTGGAGGTCGCAGGTGCATGTGTGTGTTGGAAGGGGGGTGAGTGCGTGTGTGTGGGGGGGGGTGGGTGCGGGAGGGGTGGTGCTCGTGTGGGGGGGGGCAAAAGTAAGAGTTTGTTTGTTTGGGTTGTTGAGGAAGCAGGATCTTCCTGTTGTAGATTCCACCGCACGAACGTTGGAGGGGTTAGTTGAGGTTGCAGCAGCACGCGTTGCTCCCACCCTTCCTGCGTTGAAGATCTCTGCTGTGCACGCTTTGGGGGTCTTCCCAGCCAAGCAGCAGTGGCCGAAATGGACTAGAATCAGGAAAATGTTATACGTTGACGGTTTATCCCAGTACACTTTCTGTCCCTTTTCTAGTGTTCAGTGTTTAGGACAAGGTGGTGCGTGGTTGTGTTTTGTCAACGGCTACATGCGGGGCCTATACTAGTGAGCAAATGACTTTGCCCTCACGAGCCGGTGTGGCTGACATAGTTACAGGGCATACAATCAGTTAATATTAAATTATTCTTTCCTCTATACGATGGACTAAAAAAAATTACAAACTATAGGACTGTCGAATACTCCGTGGAACTGGTCATGTGCCGAAGGAGTGTACATGTGTGCCAAGAGTCTGTACATGACAAAGATTGTTTTAGCCATGTTTAAACACTACGCACGTGAAGCATCGCTCCCAAGCTTGCAGGCCTTAAGCCAGTGTGCAGCGAAGAAGAACATGGATACACCTGTGAAAGCTGTTGGTGGGACTGATCCAGGATCAGAGCATAGTTACGACCTCGCACAGGTTGACAGATAGTGTGTATAGACTGGGTGACGGCGAGGACTGACACAACAATGGTGCGTCTCTTGAAGGCTTTGTTGCATCTGCTGATGTTAAGCGTCAAGATACGAAGCCTAGCAATAAAACAGTAGATAGCAGGAGACACACTGACCTTTCTGCCTCACAAGATGCAATGAACTCGTGACCCACAATGACACATCCAGATGGGATTCAGATGGGAGTCAGTAGACAGCGTTGAGGATTACAGAATTTCGTTTCCAAGTTTTAACGTTGAGCTCTGCTTGACTGACACAGCAAACCGAGCCAGCAAGCTACCGCGACTCACGGTCTCTGGTGCTACCTGATTGGTTCGTTTGGATGTGCGTCAAACTGATTTTGAGTCATGTGCTGAGCCAGTTAAACATTCACAGACACATTCCATTGGCTTGTGTGCAGATGCATTGACAGAGCGTCTTGCACAAGAGGAAAGAAGATTGTGAAAAGAAAATGTGTTTCCGAAGAAATGCTTGCTGGTACCTTTAATATGTGCACGTGCAAAGCTCTCTGCAATGTTTTCCTGTAAAATGGGCTCTACTTACACAATGGGATGTGAATGCTGTGGGAGAAATTATGTTACTGAAGAATACGTAACCTGAACTGTCATATTTCATAACTTTAAAGGGTGAAAGGTCACCTTTGCTGTTGCAGAGTTTAATGGGATTGTTACTGTCCCCAAAGTCCAACAACACAGGGCAAGAAATGACTTCAGTTTGGTTTTTCCAGCCAGGTGTTCTTATCAATCGACATCACATGCAACCAGTGTTTATCAATAATGACTGGTTGTGTCAAGTTTGTTTCCTTTCACGCGTTGCACGCTGTTGCGCGCACATGCCTTTGGAGGAGGGCATCGGTGCAACTCCGTGAAAACCAGTCAGCGAACAAAACATGGATTAATCAGCTCGTTATCAACCCCCCACCACTTCATATCGCTTCCTGTGATTGGCCAGCACCCCCCCCACCACTTCATATCGCTTCCTGTGATTGGCCAGCACCGCCCCCCCCGCCTTCCTGCCTCTACATTGCGAACAGGGGACAGGAATGTGGGAAAAGCATCCTGTTTTTCTGAGCACGACTGAGACGGCCGCGTGGCACCTTAAGGACACGGGCATCGCCGAGGAGAGAGAGAGAGAGACAGAGAGAGAGAGAGAGAGAGAGAGACAGAGAGAGAGAGAGAGAGGGGGGGGCGGTGGCGGTCCCTGGCATCAGAAGAAAGGGAAAATAGCAGACACAAACACCAGACCTGCCTTGTTATTGAACCAGCCGTCCACAGACGCTCTGCCAGACACAGAGGGTGCTCTGTCGTCTGTAGACGCTCTGCCAGACGAGCAGAGAGTGCTCTGTCGTCTGTAGACGCTCTGCCAGACACAGAGGGCGCTCTGTCGTCTGTAGACGCTCTGCCAGACACAGAGGGCGCTCTGTCGTCTGTAGACGCTCTGCCAGACACAGAGGGTGCTCTGTCTTCTGTAGACGCTCTGCCAGACGAGCAGAGGGTGCTCTGTCGTCTGTAGACGCTCTGCCAGACGAGCAGAGGGTGCTCTGTCGTCTGTAGACGCTCTGCCAGACGACTCAGAGGGCGCTCGGCTGCTCTCTGCAGTGACGGGGACGCGAATGTGTCCAGACGTGCACTGCTCAGCTGGCCTGCAGGGAGGCTTGCTGATGTTCCCAGACTGGAGGCACGACAGGAATGGGACACGGCGGGTAATTCCATCGCAAGGGCAGAGAAGCATCAAAGGACCGTCAGCAGTTTCAGGGCGTCTCTCTCGCTGCGTCAGGCAGACTATTACACGGCGAAAGGTCAACTTAACTGTCAGGCTACCACAAGAACGTTCCTGTGACTCGAACGAGACCGCGGTGATGGCTCTGACCACAACCCCTGCGGTGGGAAAATGTGTGGGCGATTGTGCAAAACGTGCGCATTCCTGCAGCTGTTTGGTGTTTCTGCGTTGTGATGTTCGCGGACGTTGGGTACTGTGCCAAGTGTCCTCAGGCAGCAGTAGGGAACGGGAGATGACAGGGCAGTTACACACCTTGTGGCCCCCTCCTCCCTCCACCTCCACCGTCTCTCCCCCCCCCCCCCCCTCCTCCCCCCTTCCCCCCCGAGCGTCGTGGCATTCCTTCCATTCTGTGGCAGATCCCTGCGATAACAGGAGGCTGCGTCGCTCTGGAACACCTAGCCAGCTCACGGTGGACCGGCGGCGTCTCAGATTCCTGTGTCAGTCGACGAGCTGAATCCTCCGCTTGACCCCGGCGAGGTGTTCGCATGAGCCCTGAGGGGGGTGTGGCCTAACAGCAGGTATGCTGTTCGCGAACGCAACCATCATCACCTTGCACTCTCTCAAACTCACTAACTAAACCATCATGTTGATCCCAGGCCGTTTGTTACGCAAGACTTCTGACTGCAAATGCATTTCTCTCATAAACCTACTCAGCTTGCAGTCTTCAGTGATGCGTTTTTTTAAGTGCTCGTTAAGGGACTGATTTGAGTCTGTTATGTCGACTAGACCAGGACCTTACAGATAGAAGTCAGATCACAGGTATTGTGAAGAGTAGAGACTGGCTATGATTCTTAAGTCACTCAGTCACATGAGATGAAAGCATGATCCTGAATGATGAAATAAAACGAACCGTGAACAGCGTTAGGATTAGCATATGATCGCAGTAATATCGGCAACACATGTATGTTTACATGCTCATATTCTTTGTACATGTACAGTACTCTTTGCACATGTACAGCATCCTTTGCACATGACCAGTATCCATCGGAAAGTATTCGTACAGTCTCTATAGTTTGTATTTTTTTTGTCTATGTATAGAGAAAATTGTTATATTTATTTTTACTTGATTGTTGTATGCCTGTACTATGTAGCACCGTGGCTCTGTGAGGCAAGCATTTCGCTCCACTGTATGCCCCCGCATGTAGCGGAATGACAATAAAGCACAACTTGAACTTGTCTTGAACTTGAACTAGAGGAACAGAAAGTGTTTGGGATATAACCGTTAAACGTTAACATTTATTGCACATGATGATTGAGTACACACTCATTGCACAGGTCTAAATGAAAATACATCCAAAAGTTGAATAAATAGTTGAATATCATGAAACAAAGTCAATAGTAAAATACGTATTCTACATCATCACTTCATTTTTTCTACACTTACACTGAATCTCCATCACCGACTATTGCATTGAATAAATGAGCGATTAACTAACCACGTTAGTAAACTGTAACGATAATAACATAATGGTTATCTTAATCATAAATCTGCCTGTACCAAGCCTGCCATCTCTCCTGCTACACCTCCAACTCTCCTTGTCGACGCAACGTTCAAACTTCTGACAGTGAAGACCACGTCCTACACATCGGCCAATCACAACCAGTGTCTGAAAAAGGCTCCTCCCCTCCTCTCCTCCTCCCTTCCACTCCTCTCCTCCTCCCTACCCTTCCTCACCTCCTCCTCTTCTCCTCCCCTCCTCTCGTCCTACCTTCCCCTCATCTCCTCCTCCTCTCCTGCTCCCTACCCTTCCTCTCCTCCTCCTCTTCTCCTCCCTTCCTCTCCTCCTAGGCTATCTGGCCTGTCCCAGCCAGAACCGCAGTCGTCTCTCCTGCTCTGTCCACCCCTGGACTTTGACGCCAGCTCTGTCGCTGAGCAGTGTCGTTTCCAACGGCGATCTCTCTCCAGGCGTGGGTGACGTAGTGCCGTGGTGCTAACAGACAGATCCGTGGGGCTGTGGCCGTCTGTCATGCCTGTCTGTGGCACGCTGCACCGCAGCCTCCGGCAGCTCTCCTCTCCACTAGAAGAGAAGTATTTGTTCTGACGCTCGCTCTTCCTCCATCTTCCTCATCCTCTCCCCCCACGTGCGCGGCGCGGGTTAGCGCTGGTTGCGCCGGCCGGTCCTGGAGGAGGCCTCGCGCCGACGGGGGGTCAGACGATGGAGCCGCTGGGAGCTGCTCGCCACCGCCCTGTCAGGAGGGGGGGGGGGGCAGCGGTCAGATAGAGCAGTGTAGGGGGCAGCAGGTAAATGGGTTGAGGGGAGGGGGAGGGGGTGAGGAGAGGTGATGTTGATGTGCAAAGGGAAGTTTGTAACAATGGTGTGTAGAGGTTAAATTGCGGAGGGGGAGCAGATAGATACAGATATCATTGTGAACAAAAGACAAGTGTGGAAAGAGGGGTGACGAGGAGGGCGGTTCATTTGTTGTTGAATTTCAAAGCGAGGGCCTGACTGAACGTGTTTGTAGAGGAGTCATGCACCGGGCCACGGGGTCGTGTTTGGGTTTTAGAGGCCTGCTGGGATGGGGCAGGGGCAGGGAGGCAATGAGTCAGTGAGGCGGTGAGGGGGCGAGGCAGTGAGGGGGCGAGGCAGCGAGGCAGTGAGGGGGCGAGGCAGTGAGGGGGCGAGGCGGTAGAGGGCTCACCTTAAGACCTCCAGCAGGGATCCTCCAGCTCTGCCAGAGTGGCTGAGGGACGCAGCAACCTTAGGGCTGTAGAGCAGAGAAGAGAGACCATTAGAACAAAGGCAGCCAGATTAGAAAAATATGACTAATGAGTTTGTTAAAACAAGCACGTGGCTGCCAGCGCTGAAGAATCTTTCGCTCGACAACGTATTTTCACTAAAATATGTTGTTGTTTCCCTAAACCACCAGCTACGCTGTTTCTTTTACTTTCTACTAAGTGTTACAACAACAGTCAAAATCCCATGACAAGATGATCACACTCCAATGGACAGTTGTTGCAGTGAACGACAAACAAACAAAGAATAAACTAATCACGATCACACTTTGTCTTCATGTCCCATTTCTAAGAAATGTGATGTTCATTGATAGAACAGCTTTATAATTGTACTTTTTGTTGAGAGCGTGACAATGTCAAAATGTCTTATTTTACAGACTAACTTAACGATTTACTGTTGTCGTTATAAAGCCGTAAAAGTCACAACTTTCAACGTTTCCAAACCTTTCTAATGGTTGTCGAGGTTTGATCTGGGAGGTTTTTCCAGCTGCCAGCCGCAGAACTATCTGTTACTTTGTTATCGAAAGAGCCACAAATCCCTGAGTCAAGCTATCAAAGCGAAAAAAAACCCCTCCTACACACACACTCTAATCTGCTCCCCTATCCAAACAGCTCCTGTGGCCAGTGTGCCAACCTACCGCACAAGTTTGCTGAGTCGTCCCCCCGTCCCCCCCCCTTGGGCGTGACCAGCCTACCGATCATTCCCTTGGCATGACAAGATAAAACTCAGCCTGAGACTCATATAAGACAATTCCAGAGAACTGACCCTGGCCCTCTGGTCCTCTGGCCACACCCTGCGCTCTGGCGCTCATGTCCTCGTACGGTCGCTCTGTTTGTGGTTCGGCTCTGCGTGTCCCCGCCTGACCGGTGCCGGCTTACCTGCTGAGGCAGAAGGCGGCGCAGCTGTTGTCGGCGGGGTTGGCGCACGCACAGCGGCCTGCGGAACGCCGGCGACGGGCCAACGGGCTGCCGAGGCCGTAAACTGTGGTCTTACTGCGGAGAGGGAGAGAGAGGAGAGAGAGGGAGAGGGAGAGAGAGGAGAGAGAGAGTGGAGTGAGAGAGGGAGAGTGAGAGGAGGGAGAGAGGGACAGTGAGAGGAGGGAGAGAGAGAGAGTGGAGTGAGAGAGGGAGAGTGAGAGGAGGGAGAGAGAGAGCGGAGTGAGAGAGGGACAGTGAGAGGAGGGAGAGAGAGAGCGAAGTGAGAGAGGGACAGTGAGAGGAGGGAGAGAGAGAGAGCGGAGTGAGAGAGGGAGAGTGAGAGGAGGGAGAGAGAGAGAGCGGAGTGAGAGAGGGAGAGTGAGAGGAGGGAGAGAGAGAGCGGAGTGAGAGAAAGTCAGTGAGAGGGAAAGAGAGAGAGAAAAGACAGAGAGTGAATAGATATACAAAGACAAAATACATTTAAAAAGAGAGTTGAGGTAAGTAAAAGGGAGATAGAGGGAGAGAGGGAGAGAGAGGGAGGGAGGGAGAGAGAGGGAGAGAGGAATATAGACAGAGAGGAAGAGAGAGAGAGATAGAGATGGAAAGAGAGAGGGACAAATAGAGCTGTTATCAGTCACCCATATCCACACCCACGTTTGACTTTGGTCCTTCACACGGCCTAATTCCAGTCCAATTCATCCAGGATCCTCAAGATACTGCAGTGTGCAGTTCAACCTCAACACACTCCGCATAAACTACGCTGATCGCAAACTCACATCCGCATTGCTGTCGAGCAACAAACTGTGTGACCTCTACATCAGCACCCCCCCAACCCCCCCCAACCCCCTACCCCCCCACAACCCCCCACCCTATATGTAAGTGCTGTCTGATATTGGTGCCAAAGGTCACCAACCATTCTTTTAGGTGTGTGTCTGTGTTTTGGTACAATTGGACAGGACAAGTTCCAGCGTGTCGTTTTCAAACCAGGATGGTCTCCACAGGTTCAGGTAGTGGACTGACTGGACTCTGGCCCAGAACATGAACACTCCCGTGTTAAATCAACACTTCTGCTGCGTATCGACCAGGTGAGTGTGCTTCTGCTTGAGCTGTCCAGCAGGTGTGTGTGTCTGTGTGTCTATGTCTCCTTGTGTGAGCTTGTGTCCGTTTGTGCGCGCCTGTGCATGTGTGTGTGCGGTGCCTACCTTGGAGTGTTGACCCAGATGATGTCCAGGTGACAGAAGTAGTGGCACTCGGAGTCCAGCTGGTTGTTGCAGGCGCAGCGCCTGGTTCGGACTCGGTGGCGTCCGGCAGCCTCCCCAGAACCTTGGGGTTCCGTCAGCGGGCTCCCAGAACCTGCACGACACACACGAGAAGCGACACCGCTTAAACCCGCTCCTGCGTCCTCTCAACCGCGCCAGACTGTCGCATCCTAACCCTGACAAGCTCCGGTCCAATCCATTCTAAAGCCCGTTGTGCAGGAAAGAGGTGTGAAGGTCTGCGGAAGGCAAACAGACGTTTGCAGGAGTTTTCACACCTCTCCGCCCTTTGCGGTCAGTCTGTGAGTTCAGTGGCTCATTCCGGAAAGGGAATGTGTGCTAATTCCCCCGGCGTAGCGGACATCTAGGTGCCTTGACATGAACGTCATCAGGTCACGTCGAGACACAGAGTTCCTGCTACAGTGGCCAAGCTCCCAGCTCGCAGGTCTGGCTGTGTAAACACTCCCCCACGCTTCCCCAGTTTGAGAGTAAACACAGGTCAATAACATCTCTATTAGTTTGCAGCTCAAACAGCCAGAGGTGTAGCCGTGTGAAATATCTACAGAGCCTGCTCAGGCACGTATCTTAACCACTGCCACTCTTTATTATTGCTTTGGAACAGTACACACTGAACTGCGCTCGAGCCAGTGTTTTCATTGTCCTGGACAGGAAAACACTGCCACTGTGCACATGCAGGGTTTGACCGTAAGAGGATATCTACGTTGCTGCGTTATGGCTTTGAACCAAAATGAACACCTGTCAAAACAGCACAATATATTCCATGTACATAGAGTATATAGACGCAGTCCGAAATGAAATGTTAATTTTTTTTTATGATTCTGCGGTCCCAGCAGCCCTTGTTTTTCTATGCTATAAATGCTCAACGTGTGTGTTTTTCAAAGATAACACTGATCAGCATTAGTTTCAAAACTCAGCCCCAAAATACAAACACTGTTGCCAGCAGTTACTGGTCAAAAACCCCCACTAAAACCAAAATAAAATACACTCAAAAAAACCTCTACCCCCCCCCCCCTCCACTGTTAAGTATCCGTTGTGAATCCCACTCACCCTCGTGCATGGAGACACACACAGTGATGAGCAGCAGCAGCAGGCGATGGCAGGACATGGTGTCTGGCTGGGTAACGTCCTCAGGTGTTGTGCGGGGAGAGAGAGAGAGAGAGAGAGCAGTGTTCTCCTGACAGCCGCTTGCTTGTTTGTGTGCAGGTGTCTGAGCTCCGGCCTGGACTTATAGCCCCACCCCCCTCCCCCTC
>BROE01000014.1:3470458-3488423 GCA_036571765.1 Plecoglossus altivelis
CCCCCCCCCCACACACACACGCCACCCAGACTGCAGACAGGGAAGACTGAATTATCACCTGCCACATGTCACCTCCCCTCCACCCCTTTCAGAACATTCATTTTCACATGTGTAACTGTCTGTCAGTTGCCGTGAGTGACGTGTTGCCCTGACATGTGTAGGGGATGTGAAAGAGAAAAGATAGAGGAGGGGGGATGGAGGGGTAGATGGAGAAGGGGGATGGAGGGGTAGATGGAGGGTGGATGGAGAGGGGGGATGGAGGGGTGGATGGAGGGTGGATGGAGTAGGGGGATGGAGGGGTGGATGGAGAAGGGGGATGGAGGGGTGGATGGAGAAGGGGGTTGGGGTGGGCTCCGAGAGGAAAGAGAAAGAGATGGCTCCTGATTGGAAGTTTTGCATGCTGGCTGATAGCTGATGGGTGAGGTCAGGGAGCGGGATGGGGCGCCGTGGAAACGAAGGGAACATCCCCAGCAGCCTGGAACAGGACTAGAGGAACAGAAGGTTTGTCCTTTTCCCTGCCTAACCAGTGAGATAACGCCCTGGCTTACTAAATCAAACACACGGACATTTCCCACACAAATCATCGGAAATCGTAGGAGGGTAGTTTAAGATGCGATGATGACCGCCACGTCACCTGTCGTTACGGAGGAGGAACCTGACTCGCACACATGAGGTCATCGCGCATTCACGAACCACCGCTGAACAAATCCATTTCAGGAAATCACTTGAAATTCTTTGCTTTGGAATGTGTGGATGTCATTCACACCTGGAATCCAGCGACTCCGTGGTCAGGGGCAACTGACACACTGTCAAAGAAGGAGCTATTTTACTTCGTGACTTCCAACGTTCTTGGGTGCGTTTCCATAAAACGTTTCCGTTGCGTGTTTCATGAGGCTAGTTCCGAAATGACTCGCTGAAACCCACGTGTAGATAAGACAGGCGGCCTCAGGGTGTGTGCACGGGTGCAGGGTGTGCGCACGGGTGCAGGTTGTGTAGGAACAGGGAGCGACGGGTCCCCCTCCATATGGGGAAAAGCTGCATGTGTCCCATCCAAAAACGAGCCTATACTGAAGGGACAAATAAAGTGTACATTTGGAAGTTTTATTTTGAGAGCGCGACTAAGATGATGATATTGGATTTTGCCAGCAGATCCGTCCCCTCCGATGACACAGTCAATCTTACAGCCCTCGGTGCGCCACTCGCATACTGCCAGGGGCCTCGCGGGACTGGGCCTGGTCCTCACCTGTCCTCTGGAGGACAGAGGTGAGGAGGCTGTTGGGCTGGACTACCTGGGCCCAATGTGTCCACTTCCACTTCAAGAGGACCACTGGCACACCTCAGACAGACCTCGCTCTTTATCTCTGGTCGGACGTCTTGTCAGACCTCAGTTTAACCCTGAAGTCTGACCCCCCTGATCCCTTAATGAAGCCTTCATCACTTCAGCTTCTGATTACCCGCAGAACCGATGTTCTTCTGAGTTTTATTTCCTTATTTTAATCGTTCAGTTGGTATCCATTGATTTCGGTGTGCATTCTCCATACAATATAGAGCTGAGTTGGTGACAACTTATCCGAGATTGTCCCGACCCCAAAAAAGATCACACTTATAGTTGACTTAAAAAGTACAAACATAATTCTTTTTTAAAGACTCAATAAGTATGTGAAGTCACAAAATCAGTACATTTTAAGCGCACTTCCAATGGTGTGGAAACGAATTGATAGAATACAATGAAATGCTGAAAACGGATTAGTCAGTGATTTAATACATGAGATTTAAGCAGATTTTCTTTCCGCTTGAGGTCCGATGCCACGGTCGGCCCGATAGCCAAATAGCAGCTCTTATACATGCAAATGGCGGTGGCTGTTAATCTCCTCTGCGTGGCCAGATTAGCCCGGTTCACCGGGAGGGGAGAGGAGGCGGGACTTGGGGTTTACTCTGGCGGCTCTGGGACACGACTGACAGACACAGCCTCTCAGTCAGTCGATAGGAAAATGAGGCAAATGGCTATGAAAATGAGGCAGCCGCACATGGAGCTGTCAGTCACCGGCTGGCGATGAGTCAACCACGAGTCAGGAGTCTGGAGGTACCTGGGAGCTTGTTGGCCAGGCGGAGGAGTCTCCGGGCACAACTATGACTCCCCAAGAGGAGTCACGGTTAAGACGTGAAAGACAAAGACTTGCCCTCTTTGTTTTTGTTTAGAATTGATACTCTTGATGTCAAATTCAGTTTGAAGCATGGGGGGTTTGGCATCGCCATAGCGATAGTATCATCGGAGCGATTTCTCCGAGAACTGGGTCGCATCTGTTCAGAACTGTTGCGTTCCAGACGTGTTAAAAAATGGACTTTACGTTTGAATGGGACCTTCCCTCACGAAAGCAAACCGTTCAGAACTGTTCAGCTATTGAATGCCCCTTGTTTAAAGGTGTTCTTTGGACAAGCTGGAAAATATCTCTAGACACCCGGCTATGGAGTTCGATGGAGTAAACATTGATTTCACGGACTGGTACTTTTCCTTCTAGACATTTTAGTCATGCGTCTCAGCCACGTTTACCAGTGACTCACAAAAGAACAAAACAATGTGTGCAGTGTAATATAATAGCAGGGGTTGGAAGCAGGGCAGAAGACCAAACACAGTTTTCAAATCTGCACTGTAATTAACTAGACGAAAAAGTCATTTTTTTAAAAACGTAATCCTTTACAAATGAGTCAAAAGCCTCTCCATCTAAATCAGTTAGGGGATGGGAGGTTATAACACTAATCCATCAGGATTTACAGAATCACCTGTCAGAGATGCAGATAACCTAGGAGGTATGTGAGACACGGAAAAGAAAAGAAAAAAACCTTTGCTGTGTTTTCCTTCTGGGAAATATGTGGAATGTGTGACAAGAGGATGAGATCTACGCACTGCTCCGGAGCACGATAGCTAAGATTCCTTGTCACATTCCTGACCTGGAGGTTACGAGGCCACCCCTTCAGAAGGCCAGCTGCGTCAGCCTTCACAGCTGGGCGGATCACCACAGTGTCTCCCAGATCACTGCAGTGTCTCCCAGATCACTGCAGTGTCTCCCAGATCACCACAGTGTCTCCCAGATCACCACAGTGTCTCCCAGATCACCACAGTGTCTCCCAGATCACCACAGTGTCTCCCAGATCACACATCCCTTATAACCCCAGCACATCCCTTATAACCCAACCACATCCCTGATCATCCAACCACATCCCTGATCACCCCAGCACATCCCTTATAACTCCAGCACATCCCTGAGCACCCCAGCACATCCCTGATCACCTCACCACATCCCTGATCACCCCAGCACACCCCTTATAACCCAACCACATCCCTGATCACCTCACCACATCCCTGATCACCTCACCACATCAGTGATCACCTCACCACATCCCCGATCACCTCACCACATCCCTGATCACCTCACCACATCCCCGATCATCCAACCACATCCCTGATTACCCACGGTAAATCCCAAAAGATACCGATCAACAAAACAAGGATATAAAAGAGGATGGGCTGAGCCAAGCAGAGGAGCGAGACGAGCACTCGATACAGCTACTCCCATCTCTGTTGAATGGCCTCAGCAGGCAGTGGACTCTGAAACGTTCCCCCCCATACTTCTGGTAGTGAAGACTGTGTTTACATTTCATTAGGAAGCGTAATCTCCACGCATCGCTAGTGTGCAACCCACCACTTTCTGTGCCAAGCCAATCAACTACTTCTCCTCTCTCTCCTCCCTTCTTCTATTTGTGACACGACGGCACTTTAAATAGAGCTCCTCCAGATGGCTTTGGGATGTTTCCTGAGGAATGTGAAGCCACAACAGCCTCCTCCAGCGAACCTTTGATGGGCGCTGTCATCACACGCAACCTGCTTGCTGTGCTGGCCTTTACATAATCCAACCGAGACCCTGATGTGTACTATGTCATTTTACGACAGCAGAAAGTGTGAGACAACAGATGGTGATGTGGCTACGCTGTTTTACGAACAGAGAACGGCATTGGAACACGGCTGAGCGGTTATGTCAGTTTCGTAAATGACTGTTGTGTAAAAGAGCAGATGAACAGGTCATGTTCATCCCAATCAAAAGCGTATTTACTGAGAGCTTTGGTTTCATAATAAAGAGTTTTTCAGGATCTACAAACAGAAATGATTCGTAACACTTGACCCTTATTTAAGCACACATTCACATTGGGGGTTTATTGGATTCTCCTTGAAATCAGTTCCCAGCTCCTGGATGACTACCAGTATTTTGACTTCCCTGTTAGGAAGCACTGCTTGCTGTGTAGAAGGAAGTTCTTGTTCTAAACAAGCTATCAACTATCTCTCCAGGACAACAACGTCGTCTTGGACATGCTGTACCGCAGCCGTGTGCCCGTCGTGTTCTTCCAGAAAGTTCTGTGACTCAATGGAGACACCTAGTGATGTCAGGCTACAGTCAGAGAGCCGTGAATCTTCCAAGTCCGTCAGTCAGTGGAAAACTGTAAAGGAAAGGATGACTAGATGAAGCTCGGCGAAGCACCTTAAGACCTCAAAAGTCACGCTGGAAATACGATGTTTTTTTCGTCTGATCGAGATCATGAAAAAATCCGATCTCCTTTTTTCACGGCATATTTTGAATATCGTCCGCGTGCCACCACCGAACGCCTTCACTGGAGGAAATCTGGTTGCCCGCGGAAACTCTCCTGGTACACAGTGTGTGTGTAACCCAGGGGGTTGATAACACAGGGAAACCATAAAATGTGTCCAGAACGTTTGCTCCAGAACTCCCAATCTCCCTGCGGCCTCGCTCACCCCCCCCCCACACGCCACGACACGAACCCAGGATGCAGGAAGTCTGTCGCCATAGCAGCAGGTCAGCATCGGGTCAGCATGGATTGGCAACATTATTATTATTATTGATTTTTTTCTAAATGAGTGAAGTATTCAAAACAACGCAGGACAAGTTTGAAAGCCAGATATGAAATAGAGGACTTGGCAGGGAAAGTCGAGTGCACTTGTTTTATTAGTTTGAAGACGTAGAAATGAGCGTGAAACGGGGGCACTTGATCCTCCGACAGCGTCGAAACACGTCCAGACGTTTGCCGTCTCCCGCTTCCTTTCATGTCAAAAGATGAACAGAACGATCCAAACACACAGATTTGGGGCTCAATAACAAGGCCATGGCTCTACCCCTTCCCTTCCCCCCAAAAAGTAGAAAAAACACAACAACAGTCATAATACAATGAATCATCTCATCACAAATAAATATGGAGCACTCGTCTCTGTACAGAGATCGGAAGTTCGAATTCGATCGTTTCCAATACAAAATGTGACTTCAGTGCATTTTTCTTTGAGGAAATTCACCGGCTAATGGTTCCTGCAAAGCGGTATCATGCAACCCTAATCTCCCCTGACAACCAACATCCCACTCGGTATCCAGACAGCCCTTCGGCAACCCCCTCACGACTACCGTCTCCCGCCCCGACAGCCCCCTGTGGCGGTCACCGTCTCCAACACACACCAGGACAGAAAGGCACAAGTAACCACCACAATCTGAGTAATGCTGGACAAAGGGACAAACAAAAATGGAAATATCATTATTATTGATTAAAGATTTTGGTCATTTACAAATGTACTCGTACTGTCTTTACATCATATATTTAAATATATATTAAGATAGCGGTATCAATAAAGATACTTAGAGGGGTGTGTATATATATATATTAAATATATATATATATAGAGAGAGATTAACAGAAATATTATTGTCAAAAAAAAGTGCATCATATACCAAACCTGAATATTGCAGAAGAACAAACGCTTAAGTTAACAATTGTATTGAAAACTGTATAAAAAACAAAGCTGTACAAAAAAAATCAAGTGTAGCAACCAAAGTAAAAAGCGAAAAAAGAATGCTCAATGTATCGAAGGGTGAAGACTACTAAGTGCTCTGGTTTGTACTGTCTGAGGTTCCGCCTTTACTCCCTCCCTCCGCCAACCCTGGTCCGGTTCCTCTGGGCCACATCCCAGGAGGCTCCTCCCCCTGAGACAGCCCCACCTGTGATTGGCCAGGCGGTTCTACCGGGCTACCTAATGGCCAGGGTTCCGTGGTCTCAGCGGCTGACCAGTGGGAGTGGGAAGAGCTATGCAAGCTGCCAAATTGCTTCGCGTTTGCGGTCTCTGTCTCGGGATTAGATCGTCTCGGGGCTGCTCCGGAGACAAGCAGCCCCGATTGGCTGCTTCCTGCTTCCTGGCTCTCTGACCAGTGATCCCCGGGAGTCCTGAGCCCTCGTGTCCTGGAGGTCCCACCCCAGGGCGCCTCCCTCCACCCCAGGCCCAGGGACGGCCTCTCCATCGGGGAGGAAGGGGAGGTTGTGGTGGGGTGCGAGTAGGCCCGGGCCTGGACCATCTGGATCCCTCCAATGGGGATCATCAGGTAGGGGACCCTGGCCTGCTGGGAGTGCAGGGGCAGGTGGCTGAACACGTGGCAGGTAGACGGTGTCTGGGAGGATGGAGGGACGGGGCTCTCGCTGAGGGACAAGCGGAGGGCCGGCGGAAACAGGCAGGCCTTTGGAGGAATCACCTGTGGAGTACCGCATCCCTCCTGCAGGGGGAGTAAGAACACCAAGGTTACGTCAACATTCTCAACTTGTGTACGCTGTGCTGTTTCCACTGCAGTTTTTAACAGGCAGCCGACCAAACCGGACCTGCCAACAGAGAATTAAACTCCTTGTGTCCTACAGTAGAGGAGAAAAACATGTGGTAAACACAACGTTAGGAGGAATTTTGCAGTTACAGGTTTAGACATTCAGCAGCCCCAAAATGTGTTTTTTTCCCCTTATACAAGGCACTTCGGATCGTGTTTGGGCATAATCGCATTGCGTTTTTCCACTTGGGATGTTAAGAATGGGCCTTGACTAACAGCATTAAGATAACAGAACCCAAGAACCAGAAAAACTGACCTGCATGAGGCTCCCCCGGCTGCCAGGGCTCTCCCAGGGAAGGCAGGCTGACGGTCTGGGCGCGCCCCCCAGAGCTGAGGGGGGAGCCTGGGTGTGAGGGCTCGTCCGGTAGCGGCTGGGGGACAGAGGCTGGAGGGGGGAGAGCGGGTGCAAGGGAGAGAGGGTTCTGTTGGGGGACGGCCCCCGTTCAGGGGAGGAGAGGTCCAGCCTGGGGGAGAGACTGCGGGCTGGGGAGCAGCTGTCGCTGCTGGGGGAGAAGGCCCTGGGAGAGGTGCTCCAGCCCCGCCGGGGGAACAGCGCCCTCTTGCCCCCAGGGGAGGACGCACGCCTGCTGGGCCACAGTCTCCGGGGGGAGGGCTCCTGGCTGGAGCCGTGGGGGCCGAGGGGGTCGTGCTGGGAGCGCCCGCTGCTGGTGGAGCCCGGGGAGGGCCGGGCGTCTGACGAGCAGGAGGAGGAGGGCGGGTCGTCGTGGGACGAGGACTCCTCTTCCTCTTCCTCGTCCTCGTTGTCGTCCTCTTCCTCGTCGGAATCGTCCACGTCGGAGAACTGGTGCTCGGGCCCGTCCAGAGGCTCCTCCCTCTCTCCTCCTTGACCAATCAGAAACAGACGCCCTTCAGAACCCCCCAGTAAACTTTCAGCGAGACACATTATTCCGCACCCTTCCTAAATTTCATTTTGTGGTACGATAACTGGGCTTAAAGCCCTTGAAGCTTTGCAAAGCTGCGTAAACACCCACCTATCTGTCCGCACGGAGCGTCACATTTTCCTACCACAAGTCGAAAGTGCAACAAACAAGAGAAACCAGACAAAGGACTCAAAAGTTGGCCCTTCATCAAACCAACGTTAAAAATAGCAAGCGACAAGTCCGACAAGGTTGTCATTTAATAGAAATCGTGAGGCAGCCTTCATTCACAAAGTCTGTTGACAGCTCTCTGAATGAAAGGCTGCTTGAATGGCGTGTCCTTGGTTGCATTGAGCGCAATCTGCTGGCGAGAGGGAGCGGGCGAGAGTGAGGGAGAGCAGGGGGACGAGAGGAAGGGATGGGTGGCATGGAATCTGTAGGGAGAGAGCGAGAGAGGGGGTGGGTGGCATGGAGTCTGTAGGGAGAGAGCGAGAGAGGGGGTGGACACGGCTGTCTGGTTGAAATGCTGCTTGATAGCAGAGCTTTGAGACAACAGCTAGGCAGCCTGGCAGCAGCAGCAACTGGGACAAAAGCAAGGCAACACACTCGTCATTTATTCATGTTTTGTCTGGAAGGCATTTCATGCTTTTTTGGGGGGGTTGTATTTTCCTTTTGTCTTCAGGAAGGATGTCGTGAGGAACAGAATAGGACATAGCGTTACATAAACTGTCAATCCTGGCTTGATGAGAGGAGCCCTCTTCCCCCTCCATCCAGCTCGCCCTTCTGCTCCTTTTCCTATCACTCCTCCACCCCTTCCTTCCCCTCCTCCATCTCCTCCACCCCTACCTCCTCCTCCACCTCCTCATTCAACTCCCCCAGTTGTCTTACTCGCTGGCACCTACTCCATCTTCTACACCTCCTCCATTTTCTCCTCCACCTCCATCTTCAACACCTCCTCCACCTCCTCCTCCACCTTCTACACCTCCTCCACCTCCTCCTCCATCTTCTACACCTCCTCCATTTCCTCCTCCACCTTCTCCTCCATCTTCTACACCTCCATCACTTCCTCCTCCATCTTCTACACCTCCATCACCTCCTCCTCCATCTTCTACACCTCCTTCATCTCCTTCTCTTCTACCTTCTCCTACATCTACTTATCTTCCACCTCCTCCTCCATCTTATATGCCTCCTCCACCTCCTCCTCCACCACCTCCTCCACGGTACCTGTTGTCTCGCTCTCTGGGTCCTCCTCCTCCATAGATGATCCAGACAGGCCCATCACCTGACACTTCTTCCCGTGAGCCTTGGACTTCATGTGTTTGGTAAGGTTCCCTGGAGAACCACACAGACAGATGTAGACAGATGTGACACTACATTACAATACTCAACACTTGGACTTCATGTATTTGTTAAGGTCCCCTGGAGAGCCATGTAGACAGATGTGACACTACATTTCCATACTCAACACCACTCAAAGGTGTAGGACAATACAGCAAAAGCAATGAACACTTATTATACTACTTTAGCAACAGCAATAGGGATCAATGCCTAGACCATAGATAAGCATGCACTGATGCCAGGAGGGACTAGTTTAAGACAGCAGAGTGTACTGAACGGAAGCCCTCCACTTATCTGTCAGTTAAACAGCCCTTCACAGGACATAAGCACAAATGCTCAGCCTGACCACAGGCGCCTATGCAGCATGTATACTGCGTACAGTCAGGATTCAGCCTGTGCTTTACTCCAAAGTCAGAGGGGGGGGCTATGAACCCATGACCACAGAGCCACACTCACAGCCAGGGGCTCGATCTGTGAGCCACACCCACACTCACAGCCAGGGGCTCGATCTGTGAGCCACACCCACACTCACAGCCAGGGGCCCGATCTGAGTGTGTGGTTCAGTCTCGGCTCCTCCTCACCTTTGGTTTTGAAGGCAAAGTTACAGTGTTTGCAGACGTAGGGCCGGACGTCCGTGTGCGTGCGGATGTGCTTCTTCAGCATGCTGGGCTTCTTACAGCGGATGCCACACTCGCCACACACATACTTCCCTCGGCCCCGACCCCGCACGTACACATACTCCTCATTAGATTTGTACCTGAGGGAGGCAGAGGGATGAGGAGAGAGAGGGGAGGGAAGGAGAGAGAGAGAGGAAAAGAGAGAGGGAATGGAGTGAGAGAGAAAAAAGGATGGGAGGGAGAAAGAGAAGCAAATGATAGAGAGGAAAGGGAGGGAGGGAGGGAAAGACAGAAGGAGTGGGAGAGGACGGAGAGAGAGAAGGGATGGGAGTGGAGGGAGAGGATGGGAAGGGAGAGATAGAAAGAGATGAGGGTGGGAGGGAGGGAGGGAGTAAAAGCAAAGCAGTAAAACAAAGACAGAGCAAGACGAACGAGGGACAGAAACAGAGGGATGAAGAAAGAAGGACAGAGATGGAGGGAGAGAGAGAGGGAGAGAGAGAGGGAGAGATGGGTGAAGATAGCATCTCTAAACAAAGGTTTCTTTTATAGCAGCAGTAGAAGGGGTAGTCCCTCCAAACCAACTTCCTGTGTTTCCCCCAGCAGACCATCCCGGCTCCACCCAGTACAGACAGACAAACACCAGCCTGTCTGCTACAGCCTCAGGGTAGATTCAGCCAACAACAGCACCCACTAACGTGAAGGAAGGGAAGCCTGCTTTCAGCCAATGGCTCAAAATAGGCAGCAGCACAGAAAAATCAAGACTACATATTTAGCTCCGCTAAATTGCTGTTTATACACTTGGCTAATGTTTACCGAAAAAAAGGCTATTTGCGAAGACGCAGGAACAAGCCATGTTTTGCATCCAGATGGGCTGTCCCTTACACAAGCTTGAGTCTGTCTTTCATCAGATAACGAACACACGCAGGACTGTGTTACTGGCTGCACTGCTGCTCTGAGGTGAAGGTTTGAGTGAGCAGAGTTTGAGACAGAAACCCCTTTTCGGAACGACCACCACAGAGCATTTTCGAACGGAGAAAACTTGCGCATCTCAGGAGAGCGGGTTACGTTGCATTCAAGTCAAAGCTTTTGGCCGCACACGCACACGCAATTGGTGTCACGGCTAAATATATCCCACTCGCGTTGCGGGTACAAAGTGTAGTTCCACACTTTCACACCTTTCCTCTTTGATTTGAGGAGGAAGCAGACTGCAGAATGATTGACGCCCTTGTGCAACAGTTAATATGTTATATTCAGGTAAACAGTCGAGTAGCACAATTTGGAGTCAATCACTTCCAAGCAAGTGCAAGAGAGGCCAAATGACAATATATATTAATTTAATGTACTGAACGTACACATATGAAAGGATGAAAGTCTAAATTCCCAAATTGACAAAGAAATTCACAAAGTGGAATATAAGAGTCCATATACTATAATATAAGTCTTTTCTAGTGGGACACTAAGGAGAGCATTCAGCATCCTACAAAACCTGCGACTGACGCAGCATCATAATCCCCTTCGCTGTTCGTTTGGTTCTAAGAGAAGCAGATTGAGTGAGAAGCAGCTGATGTGTTCCAGTTCCTTCAGCAGGGGACTGGCTCAGGATGAAAACGTTACCAGTGATTAAAAACACGGTGGCGGGCTGTCTGGCACGTCCTGTATTTACAGGAAGCATGTTTAGCGCCACTGGACGCGTGGCTGAAAAAGCACCGTGTGAAGGACAGGCCTGCTTGCCTGCTTGGAAGGGAACATGAGAGGCAGGGCTGGAGATAGTGAAGGCTGTTTAGAAGTGTGGCAAACGGATAGTGGCGGATTGGGGAGGGGAGCTGCGCTTGTTTGCATGACTAAATCACTGCCACCGAATGGGAAACAGAGGAAGAGGAGAGAGGGAGAGAGAGAAAGGGAGAGAGAGAGAGAGAGGGAGAGAGAGAGAGAGAGAGAGGGAGAGAGAGACAGAGAGACAGAGAGAGACAGACAGAGAGAGAGAGAGACAAAGAGAGAGAGAGAGAAAGAGAGAGACAAAGAGAGAGAGACACAGAGAGAAAGAGAGACAGACAGAGACAAAGACAGAGAGAGACAAAGAGAGAGAGACAGACAGAGAGAGAGCAGGAAATAGTGTGGGGCAGTCAGACAAAGGAAACACTGAAGACGGGCTGTCAAGGGGAAATGTTTGATTCCCACCTACACACACACGCACCTACATCCACATGCAGACACACAGAAGGCAAACACACACACGCAGCAATTAGATCAATATTCACAGCCAATTATCACATCCACCCGTGGGATGAGAGGTGCTGGACTTGTCTTATCTCCACAGCTAAACTGCAACTGAGTGCACCTCAGCAGAGGGGCTGCGAGGATCCAGACACTAATGAGGATCTCCTGAAACGAGTCTGGAGGAAAACGCACATCTTGTCTGAAGACCACCCCCCCCCCCCCGCCCCCTCCCCCCAACTCTCCCACCACCCTCTCACCCCCCCCATCCTATTCCAGAAGCAAGGGGAGATCAGGTCGTTTTTACTGTTGTGAGTGGGACCTATTCAGCAGAGTCCCTGAGCGCAGCAGGAGGTATGATGCTTCTTCTTCAAGGTTACGACGAGGAGATGAGTAGCTGTTCATTGACGTGCGGACGCCCTGTTTATCACAAAGACACGGAACACGACCCAACAAAACAGAGAACGTCTCTCTCTTACCCGCCTTCGAAGATGCGTAGGCGAGGAGGGGGAGGGCCCTCGCTGTGTTTGGACGTGGAGGGCCCTTCCTCCTCTCTCTTCCCCTTCTTCTTCTCCTCCTTCTCCTGCTTCCGCTGTTCCTTCACTCCGACGGAGGGGCTGGCTGGGGCAGCCTGTACCTACACTCGAGACAGACACAGGCAAATTCACCAAGGCTGAGCCACGGCCACCACAATAACAGACAACAGGGGAAAATAAAGGTCACGTCAAAACTCCATGTCGTCATTTGACAAAATAGCGCTTCCCCCCCCCCTCCCTTTTTCTATGACTTAAATGACCTTCAACATGTTTTTCATTGAGCGTTTATGGAAAGACAAATGACGCGTGTAGGAAGTACAAGCGGACCATCAAGGATCAGAAGTGCATAATTGTAACCGTACTCCAGTGGTCAGAGTCAAGGAACTGAACGTCCCAGCCAAGCAACACCATCTCAGCTACAAAATACACAAGGAGCCAAGCATGTGTCACTCCCTGCGGTGTGCTCCATAGTGCTGATATACTTACCTCTGAGACGCATGGCTTTCTGCTGTTGGCGGGGACCAGCTTGCTGGAAGCAGGGCCCGGGGCCGAGGCCGTGGTGTAGGTCTCAGAGCTGTGCTGCTGCTTGGAGCGGAGCAGGCCCAGGGCCAGCCTCGTACTGAGGCCGGGCAGGTTGGGGTTGTGGACGCTGACGCTCCAGGAGGAGTAGACGGAGGCCTGGGGCTCCCGCTGGGCCGAAGGGTTGGGCTTCACGTAGTTCAGGTAGCACCAGCTGACCGAGGTGGAGGTGTGGAGGCTGGGGTAGGAGGGATGCTCCTGGCCCTCAGGATGCTGGGGCTGTGGGGCGCTCGCCTCCTGGGGAACCTCCTCCACTACCTTCTCCTCTTCTTCTTTCTTTGGCTCCGCCTTCCCTGGGTCCTCCACCTCCCTGGGGACCTCTGCCTGCTTCAACTCCACCTCCCCTCCCTCCTCCTCCTCCTCCTTCACAGTTGCCACCTCCCCTTCCACCTTCTTTGAAAGCTCATCCTTGCGTTCCCCAATATCCAGTTGGCTCCCAGAACCTTTACTCTTCTCTTCCTCATCCACCCTCACCACCACCTCCCGCTCCGCCTCCGTCTCCTCCTTTGCCTTCTCCTCCTTCACGCGTTTCTGCTGCCGCTGGGCCTCGGAGCTGAGCTCCAGGCTAGCGGCTGGGGAGAGCATCCGCTTGCTGCCCCCTGGCCCCAGGGGCCCGAAGTCTTCCCCGGGTCCTGGGACCAGCTCCAGGGGCAGGGAAAGAGGCAGGTAGCTCTTGAAGTCAGGACTAGGCAGCTTCAGGTAAGACCTCTGAAGTTTGTCCTGCTCCAGTTGGCCCAT
The DNA here is from genome assembly GCA_036571765.1 of Plecoglossus altivelis. NCBI lineage: Eukaryota > Metazoa > Chordata > Actinopteri > Osmeriformes > Plecoglossidae > Plecoglossus > Plecoglossus altivelis. Next base: position 3,484,057 of record BROE01000014.1, read on the forward strand.
GATGACCATGGCTGTGCAACAGATGGGGTCTTGCGAGCGGGCCAGGATCTGGGACAGGGTGGTGTACATGGCCCGGGTGTAGGTGGGGATGTGGGTCTGGAGACGCACTGGGACGACCAGGGACACTACAGGGGTCAGCTGCTCCATGCAGGTGGCGATGGTAGGCACGGGGGCATGCTGGTGGTAGGGGAGGGGGACCAGAGAGTGGGGAATGGGGGCAGGAGAGACAGAGGAGGTGGAGGGTCCGGCCTCTCCGAGGGCGGGATGGTGCGAGGGCATCTGGATGGTGAGTCCGGGTGGGACGGGGAGGTACAGAGCCTGGCTGGTCCCGACCCCACTTGGGAACTGGACAGGGAGCAGGTCGGAGAAGGGGTTGAGGGGCATGCCTAGGCGCTCGGCCACGTGGAGCCGAGTCGGGTGGACGTGAAGAGGCGACGGGCCGGCGCGGGTGTGCAGGAAGGCTCTGTGGACGATCTGAGTGGACAGAACCTTGGTAATGGCCGTGGTGACGGGCAGCAGCTGGGCCAGGGGCCCTGGGGGGAGCAGGTCCTGGTGGAGAGGCAAGATGTGGGGTTGGAGCAGCTGCAGCGTCTTCTCGATGGCCTCCACGCTGAGCCTGGAGGTGCCAGCCTCAGTGTGGAAGAGGGCAGGGTGGCCGTGGAAGGATGGCCCAGGCTTGGGGCTCCCAGCCCTGGGAGGCTGAACCCCGGAGGCCCCTTCTTCCTGCTCTGGCTCTCCCAGGGTGGCGTGCTTCACCAACAGGCACTTCCTCCTCTCCTTCCAGGCGGATGCAGACTGCTGCGGGGAGAGGGAGCCGTAGTCGAAGGACTTGCTCCTGGTCTCCACGACCGGCGCCTGGCTCTCGGGGCTGGCCGGGGCTTGTTCGGAAGCAGAGCGTCGCATCTCTTTGGAGGGCTGGGGGAGGTGGTATGGGTGGGAGGCCGAGGGCACCGTCAGCATGTGGGAGCCCTGGACTCCGGAGCCCCAAGACGCCCCCTCCGGCTTGCCCTGGTCCTCCAGGGAGGGAGAGCGGCTGGAGGCGTGAGAGATGCTGCTCTCCTGGCTGGGGCTGCGGGGAAGAGACACCGACTCGAAGCTGGACTCCCTGGAGGACTGGGAGGCCTCGGCTAGGCGGAGACGCTTTTTCTTTGGTGGCAGCTTCTCTGCGGGAAGCTGGGACAAACTGTGGCTCCTCTGGGGCCACTGAAACTCCTCCACTTTCTCGATCTCCTGCGGGGAAGGACGAGAGAGAAATCGTTCATCTCACGTCGGTATAATCATCTTAGGACATCTACGGTGTCACATAATATTGTTATACAACAGAGCTATTAAAAAGCAATTAAAAAGAACCATAGAGGGAACGAGCGATTTCTGTTGCTCGTTCAGACTCGATTTCCCAAGCAATCCATATCACCCAGCCGTTTGACCGCACCTTAGACGACGATGTCATTGGGGGAGGAGACACGGACGGCATGTCAGCATCAGGCTCCACGGTAACGAGGATCTCCGGCACTTGTATGTTGTGTTGGCGGACCAGCCGGGATGTGGCGGCCGAAGGCCTGGGCTCTGGTGGCTGCGTGGGCTGGACCTCTTTCGCTTCCGCCTCTTGACTCTCCATGGAGAAGCTCTCCTGCTTCTCGAAGGAGCTGGTGTGCTGGATGACGGACACGCCCTTCCTGTCCTGCGGCTGGGGGTCGGCCTGGGAGGGGGCACCTGGGGAGACAGAACCGCGGGGGTTACCGTGGTATCGCCACTGGGGGGAGGGGGAAAGTGTCAAAGCAAACCAACGGGCGGATATCAAGTTCATACCTGAGAAGGTTTGGCCGTGTTCCGGTCTGCTTGGCACTGAGGTGGGGGCGACAGGACTGCAGGGACTTGGGGGATCTTCCTCCAGGCTTTCCTCCTTCCTCCTCTTCCTTACCGCCATGGCCAGCGCCCGGAATTTGTAGTGCATCATCTGGGGACGGTCTCCTCGGAACGCCCTGCCGCCGGCGTCCTGTTTCGGCTGCTCCTGGATTGGCTGGCCCGGGCAAAGCCTGGCGTGAGCCTCGTAGCTGTCTCTCTGGTTCCAGTGGCCATTGCAGGCCTCGCATTCATACAGCCAGGGGCCTCGAGTGCCCCAGTCGCTTCCTGTCCCCGGGGATGAGGATGAAGGGCCCGCCTCTTCCTGGGTGAACTCGGCACCCGGGGGCATCTCGATGGCGGGCTGGCGCTTGAGCATGCGCTGGGCATGGCCGACCCTCATCTCCGCCACCACCGCCTGCTGCTCGTCGAAGGACTGGCTGAGACGGAAGCCCCTTGAGGGGATGGCACAGCTGGTGGGATCCCCCTGGCTGGCGCAGGTGGGCATGGAGTGGCTTCTCAGCAGAGGCACCGCGGTGGAGCACACCTGGACCCCGGACGGCTCGCCATCCGGTCCGCAGGCGGCCCCCATGCCGCTCGGGCCGGGGGCGTCGCTTTTAGGTTCGAAGACGTACGGGTCTTTGGAAGGGGAGGAGAACTTGGGCGACTCCAGGCTGCTCTTCCTGGAGAGGGAGGAACGCCGGGGCTTGACGCTGTCGATCTCACTGGTGTCCACCACCGCCTCGTTGATGGTGATGAGCTTGGTAATGTGCTCGATGACCTGGGTCTTGGGTACGCCAAAAGGGAGGCCTTTCTCCTCCGTGCCCGAGGACGAGGGGCTCGGGTGGGCGTGGGGGTGCAGCTGGTGGGGGCTGCGCCGGCCGTACTTCCCCAGGATGATCTCGGCGTACGTCTTGGCGTTGGCGCTGGGGGGGCTGACCTGGGACAGCTCGGCACTGCCGTAGCTGGAGAAGTAGCCGGACTCCGTGCTTCCTTTACTGCCGGGGCCCAGGGAGGAGGACGAGGTGGAGGAGGACGAGGGGGGATCGTCCGGAGAGGCCAGAGGCCCGCGCTTCCTCTCGCTCAGCCTCATGGCCAACCTCTGCTTCACAGCCTGAGAGTCCTCTGGCCTGTGGCCCTCCTCGGAGCCCTGCTCCGCACTGCCACACCTCTGCTGGCCCTGCCTCTCCTTGGAGGACGACGAGGCCCTGTGCCGGCCTGTCTCCTCCTCCGAGTCGGTGCTCTCACCCTCCGTGGGCTCCTCGGGGTCCTCCCCCTGGACCTCAGGTCCGCTCAGGCTGGGCTCGTCGCGGCTGGACGCCAGGCCGGCTTTAATGCGGTGAGCGTGGGACTTGCGGTGTTTGTACAGGTTGCTCTTGGTCTTGAAGGAGAAGCCGCAGGGGGCACAGGGGTACGGCCTCTCGCCTGTGTGCGAGCGAATGTGTTTCTGGAGGACGCTGGGCTTGGCGCAGGGTCGCCCGCAGTAAGTGCAAACGTACTTCCCTGGTTTCAGGGGCTTCTTTTCTCCTCGCCTGGGCTGTCCGGCCCCCTCCGGGCCCTCCTGGCTGGCCTGGGAGGAGCCCCCGTGGGGGGGACATCCTGTGGTGGAGGAGGGGACGGAGGAACCGGAGGAGGGCGAAGGGGAGGGGAATCTGCAGCCCGCAGAGGGCCCTGGGGCGTCTGCGGCCTGCCATGACGGGGAAGGACCTCTGTGCTGCTGCAGCCGGAGGAGCAGGTCTCCCCTTCGGGGCTGGCGGTGGTGGGGGCGCCCCAGGGCAGCACGGACGGGCCGGGGGTTGGGGAGAGGGGGGTGGGGTGGACGGGAGCCTGGTGGGGGCTCAGCAGAGAGAGGCTGCTCTTGCCTTCCGCAACGCTCCCCATCGGACGGACGGCTGGACTCAGCCTCCATAGGGTGGGGAGGGGGGCCTCACGGACACAGGTGGTCGAGGGGCCACATGGGGCTAGCCTCGGAGACGCATGGAGGCCTTGGGCTGGGGGAACGACGACTCGCAGAGAACGGTTTCGCGGGAGAGGACCTCTTTGGTGTGGGCCAAAAGTCATTCAAGAGGACCGAATAAGACATCATTAAAAAGCCCCCTGGAGCGGCGTGGATGCAGGTAAACATAGATGCTGAGCGATATGCAGGCAGCTGTGCCTCTGTGTGCCCAGAGCCATCTTGACAGCTCTGCTGGGCTCCTCTCTCTCCTCTTCTCCTCCTCCTCCGCTCCTCCTCTCTGCGCGGCTTCTCTGAGGCTCTGGGTCTGCACACGCACGCACACACACACACACACACACACACACACACACACACACACACAGAGACGAGCGCTTGTGAGCCGAAGAAGGGGAACAAAAGGCTCACACATCTGTTGCATCACGATGCGTCATCATCACCGTACCATGACAGTGTGTCACTGTTGACTGGAGGATCCGGGACAATAAGACACGCATACTGCATTAGGCCACCCCCAAGACGACGCGCTCGGACTCGGACCCCCCCCCCCCCCCCCCCCCCCCCCCCCCCC
>BROE01000014.1:3491589-3502253 GCA_036571765.1 Plecoglossus altivelis
GGAGAGCAGAGGGGAGGGGAGGAGGGGAGGCGAGGAGGGGAGAGAAGTGGAGAACAGAGGGGAGGGGAGGAGGGGAGGAGAGTAGAGGGGAGGAGGAGAGAGAAGTGGAAAGCAGAGGGGAGGGGCGGAGGAAGGGAGGGGAGAGTAGAGCGGAGAGTAGAGGGGAGGGGAGGAGGGAAGAGAAGTGGAGAGCAGAGGAGAGGGGATGAGGGGGGAGAGCAGAGGGGAGGGAAGGAGAGCAGTGGAGAGCAGAGGAGAAGAAAGGAGGGGAGAGCAGAGAAGGGGAGGAGAGCAGGGGAGAGGAGGAGGAGAGAAGAGGAGGGGAGAAGAGGGGAGAGATCAGTGAAGGGGAGGAGGGGAGAAGAGAAGGGAGGAGAGGGGAGAGATCAGTGAAGGGGAGGAGGGGAGAAGAGAAGGGAGGAGAGGGGAGAGCAGTGAAGAGTGGAGTAGAGGAGAAGCGACGGGGGCAGAGCAAAAATGACAGCAGAGGAGAGAAGAAGAAAAGAATAACGAGTGTGTCCTCTTCCTGTTTGGTGTGTGAGCGCAAGCAGGCCGTCACAGCGTAAAGCCGTAATGATCTCTGGCATGGTATTGATGCAGACCTTAAACAGGGCGATTAGAAGGCTTTCCAGAGGGGGAGAGCACCGTGTGCATTATTCATGGGAGTCTAGACTAGCAGCTCGGAACAGGGAAACACGCCATCTGAGCTTTGCCAGGATGATCAGGGGAATGCCTGCCAGGGTCTAAGGAAGCACATCACGCCCACACACACACACACTCAGCACCACCGAGTATATACACACACCCACACACGCTCAGCAACACCGAGTATATATACACACACACATACACACTCACACACATTCAGCAACACCGAGTATATACACACACACACACACACACACACACACTCAGCGACACCAAGTATACACACATACAGCAACACAAACAAACAAACAATATTTACATACAATACATACACACACACAAATATATATATATGCATATATACATAAAATACATACACACATATGATCATATAGATGGACTGATGGATCAGCGTACATCAGTTCAGGTCCACTCTGACACAAAGCATATTAGCCAATCAGACCATGAGATGATATTATACTTCCTGTTCATTCACAAGGATCCTGCCTCCCTCCCTATTTCCCTCCCTCTCTCCCCTCTCTCTCTCCCTCCTTCCCTCCCCTCCCTCCCTCTCTCCCTCTCTCCCTCTACTTTACAGTGCAACTAATAAAGAGGGGAAATCAAGGTTCCATTTAAGTTATAAAACTGTCACCAAAATGGTCAACATATAGTGGTTGGCAGACAATCAAGCCCATAAATATGAATCAATACAAATAGTTGGATTTTTGCACACAAAACCATAACCCACTTAGACTGGTTATCTTTAAAACAGACACCGAGTTCATCTCAAACCGAGCCGTGCCTCGTTAACTGTCCGACAGAACCGGCGAACCGAGACAGACGCGACTCGCGTACGGGAGTCGCGACAGGAGACGGAACATTTCGGATGACATGAATTCCTCGCCGCTGTAATCAGCGAGGGTAGGGCATGGTGGTTGACACCGTTACGCTAACAACCTCCACGGTGCAAACCTACGGTTAGTGAGGTCACCGATGCAGCTGTCTGGCAGGGGCACATTCCTCGGAGAGGAGTTGTCAAAGCGAAACCCTGGAGCTAATATTAGCCTGCGGGTACGTAACAGCGAGTCCTGATCCAGCGAGGGTTGTGTCCTACAGTGTGTCAGTGGCGTGGCCACACTTTTCTGTCTGGGGTGGCCCAAGTAGGGCACTGACTGAAGCTATGCAGGGGTGGTTTGGCACGCGCACACACATACACGCACGCACACACAGACACACAGACACACCCACACACACCACACACACACACACACATACCTGACAAGCATCATTTATTATTTCCTCTTCACTACGCAAATCTACTTTAAGCACTAGCATTACAGTGACTCAATTCTAGTATATTTTAAAAGATAAATAGACCGACCAATTACAACACAACTGAGTGGTACCAGGAACATATATAACACATATGTTCCATTCTTATCTGATCTTGTACCTAACAGATAGGTACATACAAGAAAATTCTATACTTTCAAAACTACATACTTTCAAAAGGTTTCCGTCAGAATGATATTAAAATCTGCCTTATTCTTAGTATGCTAGTTGGTATGTTACCCAACCAATATTACAAAAACTAAAGAATAAGTATTGCACTTTTACATATATAATTGGCTTGTTTCGACTTTAGTTTCAACGTCTGAGAAATCTGGAGCTATTCGTTCGTCCATCACTATCTTTTGAATAATTCCAGAATGTTCTGATTATTGAAATCAATGCAATAGCCGCACAAGGCATCTCATTTTTATATCTTTCAAAATCAATGTCATTATGTGCAAATGAATGCATGTAACACGGAACACGAACACTCTGTACGTGATCTCATCCTTCCCTTCTGTGACTGACAGGTCTTCTTCTTTGGTTCAGTTCTTGGTAGCTGTTACTCACAGAGTCCCGCCCCGCTCAAAATCCAAAGCTCCCCTGAGGTCACTGGCAGACTAGACACTATTCTGGCATATTACTGTCTGATGTAAGACTGAAACCGCACCTATAAAGGAAATGTTGGTTACTCATCCTACAATTCCAATTCAAAGTCCTACCAGATAATGATAATAGTTGAAGATCGTTTAAGGGCACCTGGACTGGCCAATCAGATTCCAGACCGCTCCCTGGACACGCCCCTGAACACACCCCTGTAGTGTTTAACACGCCTACGATCTATGTTTGTATTCCAGTAAACTCCAGTATCGGTGTAGTTCTGCTTCAGACTCGGTGTAGTCAGGGTGTTGGATGAGTTTGTGTTTTAAGCGTGTGTGTTTATGCAGGTGTGTGATGGGAAGCAGTCCATGGCTTCCATCTGTTTGTAGAGAACACAGCAGATAAATGGTGTGTTTGTGTAATGTGTGTGTGCGCGTAGGTGTGTGTGTGTGTGTGTGTGCGTGAGCATGTCTATTTGTCTGTGTGTGCGTCTGTGTGTGCATATCTGTGCGTCTGTGTGTGCATATCTGTGTGCCTGTGTGTGTGTGCGTGAGCATGTCTATTTGTCTGTATGTGCGTGCGTGTGTTTGTGTGTGCATACCTGTGTGTCTGTGTGTGTGTCTGTGTGTGTGTCTGTGTGTGTGTGTCTGTGTGTGTGTGTGTCTGTGTGTGGGGGGGCTGCTCTATCAGCAGAAACACAAACAGTGATTCAGGTACTCAGGGGAGTGAGCAAACCCACGCAAAAACTCCCTCTTTCCATCGCTGTCTCTCCATCTCTTCCTCTCGCTGTCTCTCCATCTCTTCCTCTCGCTGTCTCTCTCTCCCTCCCTGTGTTTCTCTCTCCATCTCCCTCTCTCCCATTCTCTCTCTCCATCTCCCTCTCTCCCATCTCTCTCTCTCCCCATCTCCCTCTCTCCATCTCCCTCTCTCCCATCTCTCTCTCTCCATCTCCCTCTCTCCCCATCTCCCTCTCCCCATCTCCCTCTCCCCATCTCCCTCTCCCCATCTCCCTCTCTCCCATCTCTCTCTCTCCCCATCTCCCTCTCTCCATCTCTCTCTCTCCCATCTCTCTCTCCCCATCTCCCTCTCTCCCATCTCTCTCTCTCCCCATCTCCCTCTCTCCATCTCTCTCTCTCCATCTCCCTCTCCCCATCTCCCTCTCTACCATCTCTCCCTCTCTACCATCTCCCTCTCTCCATCTCCCTCTCTCTCCCCATCTCCCTCTCTCCATCTCTCTCTCTCCACACCCACTGCTGAACGCACTGGCTGCGGTCTGCTGAAACCCATTCAGGAGAAAACCATAAGGTGTCCGTCTATAGGGCGGCATTCCTCAGTGATGAACACAGACGCAAAGCCCGTCAAGGTGCGATCGCCAAAAATGCCAAGCATTTGACGGCAAACCCATCTGTAGATAGCTAGCTAGTGTCACCTCTGCGCCATGAAGCGCTCCCCTAGGCTGTACTGTACAGCAACAAGCGTTAATGAACGTCTGTAGACGCTATGATAGATGAACAGTCCCAGCATAGTTTGGTAATTTCCTCATCAACAACGGACTGTGCTTCTCTGGCTGGTAATGATGGATAAGCATATGGTCTAAACATGAAATTAGCTAGTGCCTGGAGAAGAGATAAACCCACTTAAGTGCTTCTTTAAAAAATCGGCTGTGTCCCCCCCCCCCCCCCTTTTAACTGGCGGTAGCCTGGCGCTGGTTCCCATGGAAACCAGCCTACTCTGAGCAACAGCAGATGGAGAGGGAGCTGGAGGTCTAAATTTATCTCCCAGCATCCTCTCTGAGTACAGACGCACGCTGGCAAGAGGAAGTAGCAGAACAGCCTGACGTCTGTACGCTCCAGCTGAAAATCGTGACCTCTGACCTGCTGGTGTTCCAGGGTTTGCTACGGATCAAGAAGGTGTCCACGTCTGCGTCCGAGTCAGAAGTATCTTCCTCATGAGGAGGCCAGAAACTCGGAGTGTCGGCAGACGGACACAGAGGAGACCTGAGAAGCTCTGAGTGCAGCGTGTCGCGTGAAACTGAAACTTCAGTGGTTCACGGCACTTTGGGGGTGAGGACCACAGCAGCTCCAGTCCCTTCAGCTGTAATGCTCAGCAGATTTAGATTCAAGGGGGGGTGGGGGAATGGAGGAGAAAACACAATAAACCGCCATTTTGTCGCAACGTACTATTAAAAGAACCCAGAGGACGGAGTTTCTTAGAAGCAGATGGAGAATAGCTGCACACTCACCCGGGGTTATTATCACTGTGGTAGGGAGACACTCACTGAGGGAGCTGTCTGCAACAACCACATAGCTGCCCTCGCTGCTTGCCTGCTTGTGGCTGCCCTCGCTGCCTGTGGCTGTGACAACAGGATAGTAGCTGATTGTACTGTAGCTGATAGCTGCTACCTGGTTGTAGATGGTTGTGGCTGCCTGGTTGTGGCTGCCTGGTTGTGGCTGCCTAGTTGTACATGCTTGTGACTGCCTATTTGCGACTGCCTGGTTGTGACTGCCTGGTTGTGACTGCCTAGTTGTACATGCTTGTGACTGCCTAGTTGCGACTGCCTGGTTGTGGCTGCCTGGTTGTGACTGCCTGGTTGTACATGCTTGTGGCTGCCTTGTTGTGGCTGCCTGGTTGTGACTGCCTAGTTGTACATGCTTGTGGCTGCCTGGTTGTGGCTGCCTGGTTGTAGATGCTTGTGGCTGCCTTGTTGCAACTGGTCTGCTGGCTGGCTTTACCTCTGAGATAGCTCTAGTCCAAGGGGGGATTTACAGAGCTTTGATAAGACAGGCAGTTCACAGCCATTCCTGTGTTCACTTTGATTAAAGACAACCCTCTGAACTACAGATCAATACTGCCGTGTAAATCACAGAGGGAAGGAACCAGTGTCTCTGGCCAGGCTGTGGCTAGACAACACTGAGGATTTAACGAGCGGTTGAGACTACAGAACATTCCGGAGAGCTTTCTGGTAACATAACTAGCTGTAGCTACAAATTGAGTCAAACTTGAGCTGGAGAGAAGCACCTTGGGGGTTGTCATGACATCAAAGTCTGTCCATTTTCTCCTTTTCTTTGGGATACTCAAAGCAACTTCACCACCAACAAGATAAAATGAATGGCCAATGCCCGAATTCATAAATTGAAAGCCCGGTGCAGAGATACACACACACACACACACAAACATACAGGGACACATAATTTTAGACAGGCACCCAGTCAGCCAGCCACTCACTCACTCACTCACTCACTCACTCACTCACTCACTCACTCACTCACTCACTCTTCATGGAAAGCTTTGATTAGTCATCCTCTTAACTTGCACTGCTCTGTCTTCAAAGACAAAGCTAGATAATGAGAAACAAGTCTTCCAGCCGTATCCTTTAAATGCTCTTAAACACATTTCACCCTTCATGCTTTCATCTTGAGAAAAAAGAGACTCTCCAATTCAGGTAGCCAAGTAAAATGGATCATGAACAGGACTGATTAGGACATGCGAGACAATTACATAATGCTCCTTTTCTGACAAACCCACAGACAAGCTATGTAAATAAGGTTGCAAGAGGCTGCAAAAACGTTACCGTTGCAGTAGCTCATGTCAACATACGCAAACGACTGATTTCTAAGTAGGAAGGGGGGGGGGAGTGGATGGGAGGACGGAATAGAGAGAGGGTGTGCACGAGAACAAGGAAACCAGATACAGACACACAGAAAGAGACCAAAAATGTTGGATGGAGAAACCGAGAGAGAGAAAGAGACACAGAGAGGACGACAGATCCCCAAAAAACAGGAGAGCACAGGAGAGAGAGCGAGAGAAAGTGAGAGATGTAGAGCGAGAGAGCTAGAGAGAGAGAAAGTGAGAGATGGAGAGCGAGAGAGCTAGAGAGAGAGAAAGTGAGAGATGGAGAGCGAGAGAGAGAGAGAGAGAGCAGTTTACCTGCCTGAGAGCAGTCTGGTCTTACCCCTCAGTAGACTGTGACAAGCATGGAAAGAGAGAGAGAGAACGGATGTGAGTGTGTGAGTGGGTGTGTTGCAGAGAGAGGGAGGGGGTGAGCTTCAAAAAATGAAAAAGAAAAGAAGAGTGATGGAGAGAGAAAGAGAATAGAAAAATGTTTCCCACTGAAATGAACAAGATGTAGGCTGGTGACAGAACGCTAGACGGACGCACAATCTGTCACCACACTCGGCGTCATTGCTGACGGGACGACGCATCCAAAACACAGCGCCGATTAAGGGCGCCTTCGGCTTAAACCCTGTAAGTCAAGGAAGTGTGGATAAGTGACGTTGCTGCTCTAATGCACTGGGCAAGTGCGGCGTGAACACAGTCAGATTAGATTACAAACAGGCCTGACACAGGGCCTTCCCCTAAGCCCAGGACACAGGAGGGAGGGGAGGGGGGAAGTGCAGGACAGGACAGCAGAAATCAATCACCATCTCACCAAGCTATTGACTAAACCAGTTTGGGATAGCATGATTCACCCTCGGTTGATAATGGCCTGCTCAGCTAGAGAAAAAGAGACTCCCTGCTGTACATGCCTACGTTAACACCACAATACCCATCTCTCTCTCTCTCTCTCTCTCTCTCTCTCTCTCTCTCCCTCTCTCTCCTATCTCCTATCTCCTATCTGTTTTGCTCTCTCTCTCTCACTCTCTCTCTCTCTGTGCAGGAATGTACAGTACCAGGAAGCAGCAGCAAGCGTTCAGAGGGCCAAGGCACACTGTACACTCTCACACACACACACACACACACACACACACACACACACACACACACACACACACACACCACACCACACACACACACACACACCACACACACACACACCACACACACACACACACACAGAAGGACTTTGGACAGGCAGGGCAGTTGAGCCCCCAGGTTGACAGCGGAGCTGTCCGAGGAAGGAGGGGTAGGGGGGGGGGGTCGTCCAGGGAGGAGGGGAGGCCATGCTGTTTCGTGGAGGTGCCGCTTCGCTGGCAGCAAGCAGGACGTGTGAGTCACGCTCTAAAATAAACACCGGCGGGCACATAGCGGCAGGCGGCCCCGCAACACGGCCGGCCAATCAGGGCCCGGGGGTGTCAGGGGGGTTGTGGTAAGGGTGTGTGTCTGGGTTGGAGGGAGGTTGGTTGTGTGTGTGTGTGTGTGTGTGTGTATAAATAAGGGGGGTGGAGTCAGTGAGGAAGAAGGGGAGGTTAGGTCATTGCTTCATCTGTCTCTGGTCATTGTCTTGTCTCTGTGCTTTTTCTCTCCTCCTTTCTGCTACTGTTCAATGACCTCTCTTTGCTCCACTGTCTCCTTTCCACTTCTTTGTCCGCTGGCATTTCCCCTGTTATCCACCTTCGCCTCACTTCCTTTCTGCACGCTCTCGCTCTCTTTCTCTTTCTCTCTCACTCACCACCTCTTTCTCCATTTGCCCCCTCCCTTCCACCCCTCTCTAACTGTCTATCTTCTCTTGCTCTCAACCCTTTCCTCTCTCCCTCTGCTCCCTCTCATCTCTCTCTCACCCTCTTCATCTCACCCTCTGCTGTCTCCCTGCCTTCTCTCTCTCTCTGTCTATCTCTCTCTCTCTCTTTCTGTCTGTCTCTCTCTCTATGTCTCTGTCTCTCTCTGTCTCAGTCTTTCTGTCTCTCATATTTCCTTTACCCTCACCCTCTGCACCCTCCTCTCTCCCACTCTCTGGTCTGTGGTTTTTCTCAGTGTTTATCAGTGTCAGTCAATAGTTGCTGGTGATGAGGGTAAGCCCCAAGCCCCACTGTGGCCTTCCCAGCCTGCTAGCTGTCCTTCTCTGCTCCAGCCTGCTAGCTGTCCTTCTCTGCTCCAGCCTGCTAGCTGTCCTTCCCTACTCCAGCCTGCTAGCTGCCCATACCAGCCTGCTAGCTGTCCTTCCCTGCTCCAGCCTGCTAGCTGTCCTTCTCTGCTCCAGCCTGCTAGCTGTCCTTCTCTGCTCCAGCCTGCTAGCTGTCCTTCTCTGCTCCAGCCTGCTAGCTGTCCTTCCCTACTCCAGCCTGCTAGCTGTCCTTCCCTGCTCCAGCCTGCTAGCTGTCCTTCCCTGCTCCAGCCTGCTAGCTGTCCTTCCCTACTCCAGCCTGCTAGCTGTCCTTCTCTGCTCCAGCCTGCTAGCTGTCCTTCCCTGCTCCAGCCTGCTAGCTGTCCTTCCCTGCTCCAGCCTGCTAGCTGCCCATACCAGCCTGCTAGCTGTCCCTCCCTACTCCAGCCTGCTAGCTGCCCTTCCCAGCCTGCTAGCTGCCCTTCCCAGCATGCTAGCTACCCTTCCCACCCTGCTAGCTGGGGCCAGTCTGGGTGACCGTGCTGGTCTGGTGCTGGAGCTGCGTCAGGGGCCCCTAGGTGGTCGTGAATGCAGCCCATTGTGACACCTCCCATACTGTACTTCCCTGTGAGGGAAGCTCCCAGCTGTCCGTCATCCCTTTGTCCTCTGTTCTCCTTTAAACTGTACAGGGGGCAGGGTTGGGGGGCACGCGGGGCACGGGGGGGGGGGGCGGTGGGTAGCACAACACTGCCTCTGTGGGGGTGATTGTCAGGGAAGCTGTTGACATGACGATGAGGCGGGCTGTGGACTAGCATGTGAGCGCTGTCTCTCCAGACAGAGGAAGCAGGCTGCAGAAAACAGTAACGATGTAAAAATTTTCACTTTTATCCAAAGTGACATAAAGAAAAAGGGGGTGATTGAACCTGCCGCAATCAAGTGCTCTAGCCCCTTTCCAGGTGCAAATATCACATTCTCCTAGGCTTGTCTGCAGATCAGTGGTGGAGCATTTACCCAGCAGATTTACAGGTCAAAGGTTCAGATCCCTCTCAGTATATCTCTTCGGATGCAAACGCCTGCTAAATGAATGGTCTTATTATACTAACGGGACTGCAAAATGGCACCAGACTAGACTACCTGAAGAAGAGGGCTATAATCCCTCTCTGCTTCTAGAGGTTTAACGTTTGAAAGTCCGACATTTTGGAAGGTTTTAAGAGCAAGCCGTGACAACGCTATAATCTAGAGTCCATTGGCATAGCCACTGACCCAGAGCGTTTTAAACCCCCAAACTGACACTTTGTGGCAAAAATGTTTCTGGCTGAAACAGCCTCATGAGAGTCATAAGCAGTTAAATGCAGCAATTTCACACATATGTAACGTTACACACACGTAAACGAACAGGGGGCGACACCTCAAATGTAAACATTAGACTTTACGGGAGCAATCATGTCGTTTCGGCAGGTCTGCGGACTATAATTTGGGCTAAATGAGTGGTCTTTGAATTGACAGATAAGTACACATGGTATATTTCTGGACTTTCATAGAGACCCAGGCCGTAAAGAGGTCAGTGAGAGAGTGTGTCTGTAGGCAGGCTTCTGAGGGAGGTGTTTTAGTTCTCTGTGCTCAGTTGGAGGTGTTGTGATAAAAACTGTTTTCATTCACACAAGGAAGCCACCTGGGGCGTGCATGTGCACACACACACACACACGCACCTTGCTCACATACACACATCACACGTAATGCACCATTCACAGCGCACCCACATGCATCATGCCACGCCACACTTAGCTCACACATCACACATCACACGTGAACTCATATCACACCACACATCTACACACAAACACCACACACACACACACACACACACACACAAACACACACACACACACACACACACACACATCTCACATCACAAACACCAGACTCTAGAGATCTATAAACATACTATAAATCTACCAAACCAGCCTCACAGCAGCAGGAAAGGGAGATGGAAAGAGTCAACAGCAAAGAATAAATGTATCCATCCAGTCAGTCTTTATATCAGCCAGCCAGTGAACCAGCTGCCAAGTCAGTAAACCAGCCAGCCAGGTAATGGAGTCGAGCACGAGTTCTTTGTTAATAGCAGATCAATACTGATCCTCACTCCATCAGAAATCTGATCCTGTGAAACACTGACAGACTGACCACCCTCTCTTCTCTCTCTTTCCTTATCTTCCCTCCCACCCGCCCTTCCTCCCTCCCTCTCCCCTTCTCTCCCTTCCTCCCTCCCTGCCTCCCTCTCCCCCTCCTTGCCTCCCTCCCCCCCTCCTTGCCTCCCTCCCTC
>BROE01000014.1:3506545-3648053 GCA_036571765.1 Plecoglossus altivelis
GAGTAGATCCTAATTACTGCAGCGTGGCCCTGTCAGAAGTAATGTTCAGTACGCAACAGTCACACACCACAGCATGCGGACTGGCTGGCTGGTCTAGTCTGGTTTTGTCCCTGGCAGCAACTACAACAACAACACACACACACAACACACACACACAACACTACACAACACACACACAACTACAACACAGCTTGCCTGGCCAGGAACAACAGCAAAAAAGCAAAACAGCACAGCCCAGTTTTGTCTGGCCCCAGAAAACAATACACTAAACACACAAAACCACAAACAAATAAGCAAAACGGACATACACACAGCTTGTTTGGCCCAAAAACAACATACAAATACACTCACACAAAAGGTACACATACAGGCACGCACCACAGCTTGCCTTTTGACGAAGGAAACAAAATAGAACAAATACAGCACACAGGTTAAACACTTAACAGATACACACACAGTTTTTTCTGGCCAGGAACATACACACTACACCACACAGCGTGTCCACGCCAAGGAAACAAAATAACCATAAATTAACACACACACTTTCCCTTGTGATGAATCAACATGGCTTTTTCTTCAGCAAAGTGCTGTGGTTAAAGTTGCCTGAGGGTCATAATGTCCATGTCCAGGGGGCTCAAACACTGCATTCGCCCTCCCTTCTTGTCATGCAACTCATAAAAAGATCTACTGGGAGATAACCTGAACTGCTCCTGGCTCCACACTGCGCTCAATTCATCCCTCCTATCCCTCCGCTCCACCCTGCCTCTAATCTCCCATGCCTCCATCCTGCCTCCACCCTGCCTCCAACCTGCCTCCACCCTGCCTCCAACCTGCCTCCACCCTGCCTCACTTGCCAAAATCCGCTCTATCCTCGCGTCCACCCTGCCCTTCACTCCCATCCACTCTTCCCATCCCCTTCGCAAATCCACCCTGCCTCCATGCCGCTCCCTCCATCCACCGCCTCCACTCCAATGCTCCCACCCGCCCGTCAACTCCATCCTCCCATCCTCCACCCTCAAACTCCATCCCTCCATCCACCCCGCCCTCACTCCATCCCTCCATCCACCATGTCCTCACTCCATCCCTCCATCCACCCCTCCCTCCTCCGCCTCCATCCCACGACCTCCATCCTCCATGCGGCACCTGCCCTCTACTCGCAATCCCTGCCATCCACCCTCCCCTCACTCATCGCTCCATCCCACCGTCCCCTCCTCCATCCACCCCTCCATACACCCCTTCTTCCCTTCATCCACCCCTCCCTCCACCCTTCCATTCCCTTCACCCATTCATCCTACTTACTGACCCCTCAGCTGCATCTACAGCCACACAGAAGAGTAGAGAGAGAACGACAGGAAACATCATGACCACAAGCCGAGGGAGGGAAAGAGAGACAGGGAAGTAAAGAGAGACAGGTGAAGAGTATCAGTGTTGAATATGTGGTTGCATGCAATTGATTTGGTTTGTTCTCACCTGGTTACCTACAGAGCAGCTGTCACCTAATATCTACCAGGAAGGAACCACTGACCCCTGGTCTCCATCCATCTCCTGCCCAACGCTGAATATCTCCACCAGGGGCCTCACTAAATATCTCCACCAGGGGCCTCACTAAATATCTCCACCAGGGGCCTCACTAAATATCTCCACTTGGGGCCTCACTAAGTATCTCCACTAGGGGCCTCACTAAATATCTCCACCAGGGGCCTCACTAAATATCTCCACCAGGGGCCTCACTAAATATCTCCACCAGGGGCCTCACTAAGTATCTCCACTAGGGGGCTCACTAAATATCTCCACCAGGGGCCTCACTAAGTATCTCCACCAGGGGCCTCACTAAGTATCTCCACTAGGGGCCTCACTAAATATCTCCACCAGGGGCCTCACTAAATATCTCCACTAGGGGCCTCACTAAGTATCTCCAGCAGGGAGAGGTATCCTGATACCTGCACCAACTCACACTCACACCTCCATCACTGCACACGTGGCTAGAAGACCCTGGGTCTCTGCCACGCGTGTACAAGCACGTACAGACTCAAAGAGCCGGGATGAACAGTGACGTGGTTGTTGTCTTTCAGAGGGCCGGTGTTGGGGAAACCTGCACGCCAGATAAGAGAGATGCAAAGTGATGTTCAGCTACTTGACTACTGTTGACGTTCTGTCCTCCGAGTGTGTTTGGCCAGAAACTGTGCAGAGTAGGTGCAATATGTAAACACAGGATTTGAATGGCACCCAGAAAGCCACACAACGGTACTTTTATATTGATGTTTACTGCTGTGTATGCTCGTTGTGTATCCTTGTTGTGTATCCTTGTTCTGTATCCTTGTTGTGTATGCTTGTTGTGTATGTTTGTTGTGTATGCTTGCTGTGTATCCTTTTTCAGTATGCTTGTTCTGTATCCTTACTTTCTGAAGGAGGTTTGTCCCAGACCGTTCAGTCTGCAATACAGATGCTTGTCTGTGGACAGTCTTCCAGAAAAAGTCAACATTTGACTTGAAGATGGCTACCGGTAGTCCGTCTAATCTAGAAGGCAAATATGAAAAGTTCCACTGTGAAAAGTAGTAGAGTCCTTTAAGAAACTCCAACGATGAATGAAAAATAGGGCACGTGTGCACAAGTGCTGATCGTGCAGAACTACATTTGCTCGAAGCGAAAATAAGCTCAGGTCAGTGGTGGAGCACTTGTATTAAGATCAAGAGTTTGTGGGTTCAAATCCTCTCTTGCACGTCGCTTTATGGAGACATGCATCAGCTAAATGTCTCCAGTTTGACCTAAAAGCGTTATTACATTAGGAAACGGAGAGCTCCACAGACACTGTTCGGATCATGGAGGAGGACGTCAGGAGGAGGGAGAAGACGAGGAAGTTCGCATGGCAGCTCCCGCAGACCCACTGAGCGTACAGCCTGTTATCCTCTCGACACGCGCGCGCACGCACAGAGAGACGACCAGGCGGAAAGACACACGTAGTCAAACGCAGCTGTTCAAAGACACACACGCAGTTGGACGCTCACATCTCGCTACCCACATAAACAAACGTTTGAATGCTTCCACTGAGATGTCGAGGGATTTCAGACCAGAGGTTAACGCTAGGAGCCAGAATGTATCTTACATACCTCTAGTATAACAATATGCTTCAATCTCATTCAAAAATGATTTTGAAAGGGAGTGAATAGTCAGGCCTCACTAAGATTGTAAGACAAACCTGGGTGTGTGTAAGAGAGTGTGTGTGAGTGGCTGAGTGTGCAGAAAGAAGGGAGGGCATGAAGGACGGATCCTCTCACACCGAGTACTGCTATTAGGGTGTGTGTGTGTGTGTGTGTGTGTGAGTGTGTGTGTGTGTGTGTGAGTGTGAGAGTGTGAGAGCATGTCTGGGCCAGAGTGTCTCATGGGAACTCTCCCCTCCTCCCCACCCACCCCACTCCACCCCTGCACACACAACTGCCTTCATCCATCCCTCTCCATCCATCCCACCAAAAGCAAGCACATTTCTCCCTCCCTCCCTTCCTCCCTCCCTCCCTTCCTCCCTCCCTCCTACCTCCACCCTGCCTCCCTCCCTCCCACCTCCACCCTGCCACCCTCCATGGGTCTCTGTAATGGATACCTCCATCTGGGCCCAGGGGGGAGGGATGTGGACCCTGCTATTACGCTCTCACCCATCTCGACAGCCTCTCTAGCGCAGCTACTTAGCAAGCCCTTCTGCCGGCTGCAAAGGGCAGGCAGGGAGATTCTAGCAGCCAGCGTACAGAAAGGCAGGGATGCATATCTGAGACTGGCTCCTGCCTGACTCCAAGGGAGGAGGCAATGGGGTGGAGAGAGTGCGTGTTTGTGTTAGAGAGTGTGTTTCAGTGTGTGTATGCGAGTGCACTTTAGAGAGTGTGTGTGTGTGTGTATATGTCTGTGATAGAGAGAGTTGCGTGAGCATGTGTGTGCACGTATGTGTGTGTGTGTGTGTGAGAGAGAGAGATATCTTGGTGACAGTTGGTGATATGTTGCTGTGACGGTGTAAACATTCTCCAGATCCTCTTACAGCAGATGAGCCATACATGGAGACAGAGCTGCCTTTACCTTCACTGTGTCCAGCATACATGGAGACAGAGCTGCCTTTACCTTCACTGTGTCCAGCATACATGGAGACACCAAGCTGCCTTTACCTTCACTGAGTCCAGAACTGAGACTGACACCACTCGTTCTCTCTGACACACACACACACACACACACACACACACACACACACACACACACACACAGGCTATGAAGGAGTGTGGTCCAGGAAATGTGTGTGACAGCAGAGGCAGGATCAAAGTATGGAGGGAAAAAAGATGGAGACGAGAGAGTGATGGGAGAAGAGTGGAAGAGTAAGGGGGAGAGACAGGAAGAGAGATAGAGAGAGAGTAAGGGGGGAGAGAGAGGAGAAGGAAGAGAGAGAGAGAGAGAGAGAGAGGAGAGATGGGGAAGGAGAGGAGAGATAAAGGAGAGAATGTGGAAGTAAAGAGAAGAAAGAGAGGAGGGATGGCGGCAGTATCCGACAGTACCCGACTACCTGTCACATGACTTTTCTCCCCCCTCCCCTCTCATCCTCTCCCCCTTAAAGTCTCCCTTCCTGCCCCCACTATTCTCCCCCTCTCACCCTCCCAGCCTCCCCCCGAGGCAAGGGTGTCAGAGTGAAATACATCGTCTCACCCCAACCCAGAGCCCCGCCAGGAACACAATGTGCCCGACTCCCGTTCCCTGGCGCTCTGCCCCGCTCGCTCTCTCCCGCACCGCCTTCCCACTGGCCGGCCGCCCTGTCAGTCATCAGGGAAGGAGGCGGAGCAGCCCAGGGAGGCGGAGGGAAGGTGTGTCTGTGAGAGCGTGGGGGGGGGGGGCATTAAGGATATTAAAGTGGCACGAAGTGAGATGAGGAAATCAAGCCCTGCAGTGACTAAGCCTCGGCCCCGACCTTCTCAGACTGTGGTGGAGAGAGCTGATTCAGCTGAGTCCTCAGGGGAGGATGGAGGGGAAGGAGAGGGGAGGGGAGAAAAGGGAGACGACAGGATAGAGGGAAGGAGAGGAAGGGAGGAGAGAAGGGGAGAGGAGAAGAAAAGGGGAGAGGAGGAGAGTGGAGACAGGAGGAGAGGAGGATGGGTCCTACCTGAGCCCAAACTCTGCTGACTCCCTCAGTATGCTGGGGTGAGGGGGGGGGGGATGTAGTGGGATTGCGTAACAGCAGAAACCCCCTAGGGAGCAGCCTCTATGATGAAGGGAGTCTGTTGGACTCCTAACACACTGCAATCAAACACAGCCTTTTCTACAGCAGAGCGTCTGGCAAGCACACACACACACGCGCACTCGCTTTCTCACTCACTCACGCACATACACAGACAGACACACACTCACACACTCGCTTTCTCACTCACTCACGCACATACACAGACAGACACACACTCACACACTCGCTTTCTCACTCACGCACATACACAGACAGACACACACGCTCACACTCGCTCTCTCACTCACGCACATACACAGACAGACACGCATGCTCACACTCGCTCTCTCACTCACGCACATACACAGACAGACACACACACACACTCGCTTTCTCACTCACTCACACACACAGACACACACTCGCTCTCTCACTCACACACTCACTCACTCACACAGACACACTCGCTCTCTCACTCACACACATACACACACACACAAACACACACTCGCTCTCTCACTCACTCACACACACAGACACATGCACGCACTCGCTTTCCCTCTTGCCTCTCCATCTCAGTCTCTTTCCCAGTTCGAGGGTGCAGCTGATAATCTTATGAGAGTCCTGCCGTGGTTTGATTCATGAGCCAATAATCCAGACAATCAGCGGCTCACTTCTACAGTGTGAGAACCTCGGAACTGGGAAGCTTCCAGCAGGTTGAGGCCAAACACCTCCGTCCGCACAAACACCCTCCCCTCACACCTTACTGTACCCCCCGTGAAAGTGAGTGTGTATGTGTGTGAGAGAGTGAGAGTGTGTGATTCTAAGAAGGAGTGTGTGTGCGTGTGTCTGAGAGAGTATGTGCGTGTAGTAGAGTCTGTGTGTGTATTTCTGAGAGAGAGAGAGAGAGAGAGAGAGGGAGAGAGTGTGTTAAATGAGAGAGAGAGAGAGAGAGAGAGAGAGTATGTTTGAGAGACCTCTAATATCCATGAGCACTGGGCAAACATGCTCCATGCAGAGAGGCAACCATTATTTTTGGTCTCAGCTGTTTATTTTCTCAATTACGGCTGCTTATCCCGCGTCAGCAGCTCTGAGGGTAGGCACGGGGAGGGAGGAGGAGGGGGATGAGGGGTGAGGAGAGGAGAGGTGAGGAGGGGAGGTGAGGGGAGGAGGGGAGGAGGAGAGAAGTGGGGAAGGGGGAGGAGGAGAGAGACTCCCCTGAGGACCAGGAACTCTCCAGACGGAGGCTCCCACAGTATCACACAGTTGGTTAAGAGATTAGCCCAGGCACGGGTGTGGGTGTGTTTGTTTGACTGGAGTTCTGGGAACTACAACGTGTGAATGTGTGTGTGTGTGTGTGTGTGTCCAGTCAATTTCATGATAAGACAGAGAATGCGTCTGACTAGGCTCTGACAGACCAACGACCAAGTCCTCCCAAAACCAGACTCTCCTTCACACAAACACCCCTCTAACCCCGCCGCTCTAACCCTGCCCCTCTAATTCCACCCCTCTAACCCCACCCCTTTAACTGGCCCCCCCCCCCCGCCCACCAATCACAATGGGGTCTGATGGAGGATCAGAACACACTACCAGCCAGGGAACAAACACACACACACGCACGCACACACACACACACACACACACAGACACACATACCTGGAGGCCAAGTATACACACCCGCTGTGGAAACATACTGTACCCCAACACAATCACTTAGGCTGTGCCTTTATGATGTGGCTGTCTAAAAACAACCCCCCGAATGTACTGGAAATCCCCACAACGAAACACACACACACACGCACGCACACGCACACAAGGAACTATTTCTGCTCGCTTCTGAAAGGGCTGTTGAGGGAATAGCCTTCTCAGTAATAGCAGGTCACGCTACACTCGAGCATAATTAAAAGCATTTTAAATAGCATGTTCTTTCTGTGACCTTACCTGATGGTGCAGTGGTAGAGTCTGGATGGTACCTCGCAAGCCCAAGAGCACCGCTCACCTACAGCCTCTATCAGGAGCGTTTCAGACTCCAAGAGCCACTAAGGAACTAAGGTCACCGAGAAGAGTGCTGGGCGGAGGAGAGAATGAAAGGCTGACAGGACGACAGGAGAACTGGCGAGGAGAGGAGGAGAGACGAGCGAGAGGAGGAGGAGGAGACGAGGACAGGAAAGGAGGAAAAGAGGAGAGGAGGAGGAGTTCGGTGTGCGTTCGCTGTGCAGTCGTCCCATTTCAGAGTACACGCAGGTGCACAAAGTCACACACACAACGTGAGATAAAACACAAATGCACACATGTGCCACCTTCAACCAGTGAGATGTGACCAGGCAGAGTTTGGAGGGAAGACATCCAGATCCGCATGGCTGGAGAGACGGGCGGGGGGGCGGGGGGGAGGGAGGGAGGGAGGGAGGGAGGGGAGGGAGGGGCAGGAAAAGAGGGTGTGAGAGAGACAGCGGGAGAAAGAGAGATGGAGGCAGAGAGTGAGAGCGAGCGAGCGAGACACGGCAAGAGAAAGAGGGAGACGGAAAGAGACCGACAAGGAATGCATCCAAGAATCTATCCCAGACAATGAATGGGAGCAGAAAGTGAAAGTATCCGCTTATGGAGGAGCGCGCAGGGCGGTTGACAGCGAGACAGTCACAGCACGCTGGGCAGGAACACGCTACCTTTCCACTGAGGAATGCGTGGGTGTGAAATGATACACACACAAGGATGAACGACCGAGTGTTGCAAGTTGCAACAGCCATGCAGTGGGGAAGGTTTTTCAAAACAAGACAAAACCTTTAACACACACCAGCCAGAGGGGTGTGGTAGCCCTGAAACCAGTCAAATCCCACCTTCTAGCATTGTGTGTGTGTGTGAAAGTTTGTGCGTGTGTGTGTTGAGTGTTTGTTGTGTGATAGTGTGCATGTCTCTGTGTTGTGCGTTCGGTGCTCTGTGTGTATGTGTGTGTGTGTGAGAGAGAGAGCTCTAGCAATGAAATGCAATACCTTGCTTGCAACATCGATCAATAAGTACGCAAGCCATGACTGTGTTCGGATCTTTCAAGGCAAAAAGAACCTCACTAGATAAATACATATTTATATTCTAGGATTAACACAACTTGTTCTAGGAACTTGTACACATACTGTATCTCATTCTCAGCCCCAACCCCAGCCCCGGCCCTTGCCCCAGCCCCAGCCCCGGCCGTAACCCAAGCCCCAGCCCCAGCCCTAACCCTAGCCCCAGCCCTAACCCCGGCCTTAACCTTAACCGTAGCCCCAGCCCTAACCCTGGCCCCAGCCCCAGCCATAGACTCAGCCCCAACCTCAGTCCTAGCCCCAGCCATAACCTCAGGCCTACCCCCAGCCCTAGCCTCAGCCCCAGCCCTAGCCCTAGCCCCAGCCCCACAGCTACCCTCAGTGGACGCTCCCCTGTCTCTCCTCCCTACCTGGTTGGTAGCAGCACAGCAGGTTCCTCCAGTTCAAGCTGGACCGCCATCTGAACGCGACTCTCCTGCTGTAACAGAATAGGCCCGAGGGGAGCCCTGTTGGCTGCCCCGGGACAGCGGCAAGAGAGTTCCCGAACAACCCAGTAATCATTAACCAGAGGTAGGGCCCGTGCTACAGTTACGGCAGCCGGGCCTGTCTGCTCCCACTGCCCTGTAAGAGGGTGTATTACATAACCACAGCTGGCACTGAGCAGGGATGGGAAACGCACGTCCATCCGGGACAAGAAGGAAACGCTGTGCAGAGAGAGATTAGTATTCTTGCGAGGAGTACGTGTGGTGTGTGCCACACAGGCAGACAACTGACAGACATCGACGGCCATGATATCAACATCAAACGCCAACATTCACCTCAATAAGAGCTGCCAACACGCTCTGGAGTTGGGCCTGGGCCTGGCTACTAAGAGACAAAAACAAGCCGTAGAACTGTGGTAGACCACAGAAACTGTAGACCAATGAGACAGTGGAGAAGGTTCCAGAGTGGTACTCCGCCGGTCAGGGGTCAAGCGACCATGTGGTTGTGCAAGTGAGTGTGTGTGTGTGAGCATACGTGTATGTGTGTTGTGCGCGCGCGTGAGCATGTGTGTGTGAGGGCCTTGTTCCTGGCTCGCTCGCCCCTCTCTCCCTCTCTAAGGGTTACAGTGCCTCTATTATTTCCCTGGTGTTTCAGAGAACAGGATTAATGACCAGCGGCAGGGACATGAAAAGGTTGTGTCCGCCTGTTTACTTCTGTCCCTGGGACTAGCCACAGCAAACACACAGCTTGTGTGTGTGTGTATGTGTGTGTGAGTGAGAGTGAGAGAGTGAGAGAGAGTAAGAGAGAGGGAGTGTGTGTGTGTGTGCGTGTGTGTGTGTGAGAGAGAGAGGAAGATAGAGAACAAGAGTGTGTGAGAGAGAGAGCAAGAGTGTGTGTGTGTGTTTGTGAGAAAGAAAGAGTGTGTGTGTGTGTGTGAAAGACAGAGTGTGTGTGTGTGTGTGTGTGTGTGTGTGAGAGAAAGACAGAGAGAGAGTGTGTGTGTATGTGTGTGTGAGAAAGACAGAGAGAGTGTGTGTGTGTGTGTGTGTGTGTGTGTGAGCATCAATGGCCAGGGAAAGCAACCCTGGCAGGACAATTGCCAACTACAAAAGCTATTGACACACTAACAGACACACACGCGCTCTCGCAGACACACACGCGCTCGCAGACACACTCGCTGGCACACGCACAGCCGGCCCTCCATGCACAGCAGCACCCAATGAGGTGCTTCAAACCAGCCAGTCATCCTCCTCCTCATCAGCCCTGACGGAGTCGTCTCAGCTAGCCATCCTGTGCCGGCTCCTCTCTGGTACCAAACGTACAGGGAGTCATTGAAACACGGACACTTCAATGCGACGCTGCGTTTCCTTACGGTGAATTCGAGACCTGTAGCCGTGAGCCTCTCGGGGGCATTGCTGGACAAGGTTAGGGCGCTGGTGTTCAGAGGAGAACGCGGAGCAGGCGGCCATCTTGGAGCCTGCACACCTTTCAGGCGTTCAGAACAGTGTGCAGCAACCCGCTGAGCTACGGCAGTTTTAGAGATGGAAGGGAGGGGTGGTGGCGGTGCTGGTAGGGAAGGTAGCATACAAGGTGTGTGTGTGAGTGTGTGTGTGTGAGTGTGTGTGAGAGAGAGAGTGTGTGTGTGTGTGTGTGTGAGTGTGTGTGTGTGAGAGAGTGTGTGTGTGTGAGTGTGTGAGTGTGTGAGGGGAATGAAAGGTGTTGTGGAGCGGCTCTGCATTAATTGGCAGGGTTTTGGCTGCTCCCATCTGGAGGACTCTGTGAGCCAAGCAGGCAGGATCTGCAGGAGACGCAAACACACACACACACCCTCGCACACACACACACCCTCACACACACACAACACCCCCCTCTCACAGTATTACTGTACAGTATACCACAACATGAACCCGCATGACCCAGCAAACGCACGAACTGACATGATAAACTCAGTGGCCTCCTCTCTAGAGACCTGTGTCAGCACAGTGAACACATGAATTTGACCTGGGCCCACAGGCTGGGGAAATATCTACATTACAGCGACCAAAGGCCACTCAACAACTAGCCTACGGTATCAAGAATCTCATCCCCAACGATTAAACTGGCCACTGTAATGACAGACTCGAAGAAGAATAACACACAAGTTTGAGCTTTATCCCAAAGTAATGATTCTTAACAAGCCAACAAGCCAGTATTCCCTCAGTATTCCTGCCAAGTCTACACAACAATAAGCGCACGGCCAACCTAAACTCACCCCACGGACAGTAGTGGGCTCGCTCCGCCGCCGTGCTGATGGGAGCGCTCGAAAGCTCGTTCCCCCGACGATCCAAATGATTTACGGTGATTTGGACCAATCCTGACATCGCCGCCGTGGCGCTGGCCAGCTCCTCTCTGCCGGAGCTGACATGGCTGTCCTCAGCCTGCACCACAAGTGGTCCCCCCCCCCCCCCCCGGCCCCCCGGCCCTCCCAGCCCCTGCCGAGCCCCACTGGAACACCCAGCTCTGTGAGGCCGTCACTTTGTGCTGATTCAATAAGAAATAATTGCATATTGGCCTCGCTCCTCAGACAGCTCTCTCCAAAGGAGTCTTAATAACGGGGCTGTCCTGTAGTGGGCTGTGCTGGCCTGTACACACTGGAGTCCACCCCTGTAGCATACCACGCTGTCCTGAACTGGAGTGTTGCACTGACGTGTACAATACCACTGCTAAAGTGTATAGAAAGCCGCATCAGTCCTACTGTACTGCAGTGTTGAGTAAGACCGCCGTTCCTGGGAAGGAGAATTCATAAGGTTTCATCTGCGGAAAAAAACGAACTATTCCCTCTGCAGCTTCTGTGTAGCGTCAGACTGATGCAGTAAGTTCTTTGTTGCCCTTCGACCTTTTCGCAGTGTGTTTCCCCTCTAGTTTGTCACTGTGACCTGAAAGGGAACAACTTGTATCAGGGAGAGAAGGGGGACTTCGGCGACGACACAACTAGAATATTCTCACGCCGATTTATTATCCGCGGCTGCATAGTAGCCGATGAGGTAAGAAGGCAAGCCAGGTCACGTCAGGTCGTCACCTTTTATATACGCTTTTAGTGAAAGGATGAGGAGAGAGAGAGAGAGAGAGAGAGAGAGAGAGAGAGAGAGAGAGAGAGAGACTGAACAGTAGTTATTTCTTTGTCCTTGCACGCCTCAACATCTGTGTCTGTCCGCGACTGCCGCGCGCAATAAGGCAGCGGTCTCTTACCAAACGTAAACAATTTATTTAGATCATTCCTTAGCCCACCGGCCACAGCATATCAACAGCAGTTATCTTCCATAGACAATTTAGAAGAGAGAGAGAGAGAGGTGCGTTGATGCGCAATAACGTGAGCATAAAGTAGACATTAAGCTGCGTGCATTTAAAACAGATGCCAGGATTGCTAAACCAAAACTAAATGAAAGGCCACTTAAAAAGTATGATGTCATTTTCAGTGAAATCGTCAGTCGTCATTCATCATCTGTCCTATTCAGACATGTCCCGACGCCAAAACAGCCAACATATGATGATTTTCCGTACGATTGAAAGCCGAGTCGGTTACGAGATTATGAATCAGATGATGAACATGTTTTCCGTTGAGCGACGGGGGAAAAGAGTGTTAGGTGAACGCTGGCCAGGATTTCGGAAGGTATGTGCGCTCTAGGTTTGAGTTTAGTCCCACTATGTAGGTTGCTGTACGATCGAAGAATCGACTGTTCTCAGAACTCCTACTGGTGCAAACCGACAACACAATGCCCTCGCGAGTAAACAGTCCCGCGAATTTACCCGAAAATGTAATAAAACAATCAAATGAATCCATGTGTCTGACAAAACAACACAGCGACATGATCTGCTTTCAGGTGGCTCACGTGTCGTCAATGCTTGACAACGCATATCTGTCGTGGCAACAGTTAAAATGTGCACAGTATTGGCTACTTATATTCAGACCACACGTCCTCAAGTTCACATTGGTTTGAAGTCATCTTCAACAGGGCGGTATATTCTCGCAGTTGTACTCGGCAACATGATTACAAAACTGAATTCTATTTACAAACATTTGCAATACAGTACACTTACACGTAGGCTATATAACTTTACTATTAGAGTAAAACAGTACTTACGGTTTCTATTCTGTGCGTGTTGCAGCCATTTATCCTCAAGCGAACGGGCCAGAAGACCGCATTTCCTGGAATGTTTCGCTGAGTGTAGAGCAGAGCTGGCGTGAGTGCTCCTTGAAACCTAAGTGAAAAGGTTAGCTACATCTCCCCCGCTGCGTTGACAAACAGGGGGACTACAAACGCCACTTTCAGCTGATCAGCACAACAAAAACACCATCTCGCTCTACGCAAGGACTCCTGGCCACCGCACCAACCCGCACGAGACGTACCGACGACCCCGCCCCCTTCCCGTCTCTCTGTGGATTATTAATATTTTGACGTTAATATTAATGAGGTTGTGCGCGCGAAAGGAAAGAATGATTGGTTTAAAAAAACAGACTAGTTCCTGATCAGTCCCCACCTTCTAATTAATTATGGCCGCCATCAGGTGACGCGAGTGACGACTTGTTATTAAAAGTGCGACGTTTCGCATTCACTGGGTAAAGATTAGTCGTTGTTTTTTTAAAAGATTGACACACCTTCCTAGATTAAACTCTCCTTCAGCCATACTAGTCAGTTTATGACAAAAGTTCAGGGGGAGACCACAGGAAAGCCACTTCTGAGATGTAAATTCTTAATTCAGGATACACAATCTAGTCTAGGACTTCATCAAATACTGTCCCAGCTGTCCATGAGGAGCTATAAAGCTACAGCAACCCAGGCACAGTGAGTGTACCTGGGCAGGGAGGAGGAGAGAGACTGGCTGCATCTGACTCAAAGACTGGCACTTTTAGCCACTTTAAGTCAATTAACCCAGCAGTTATGCTAGCACATTGCATAACCCACAGAGGAACTGTGGCAGGGGTCAACCACAGGCTCTGTCCTCAGATCAATATCCCTGACTGGGGGTCAGTCCAGCATAGGTAGAACACACACAAGGAGTTGAGAGAGACATAGAGAGAGATATAAAGAGAGAGAGAGGGAGAAACAGAGACATAGAGAGACAGAGACATGGACATAGAGCTAGACAGAGCCAGAGTAGGACAGAGCCACCGAGAGAGACAGGAACATAGAGAAAGTCAGGGACAGGAAGTGTAACTGTCTGAGTGTATTTTGGTTACATATTTGCATATCATATGTTAGTGTTGTGCATGCAGCATGGGTTGTCTATTGTTTCTGTGTGTGTGTGTGTGCGCACGTGTGTGTGTGTGTGTGTGCGTGTGTGTGTGTGTGTACACCCAAACAGCGATTTTCACTTCAACAGCCCGTCTGACCCACAGATAAGAAGATACACAGTTACCCTGGCAACAATGTAAATGATGAACCAGAAACTCTGTGTGTGGGTATGTATTCCTGTGTGTGTGTGTGTGTGTGTTCGCTGCATATGCAAATGTGCTATTACTTTTACGAGAACAAACATTTCCTGCTGCAAGCCCCTGCTTTTCTACAGAGCTCACCTGCCTGAAGGTGTGAGCTTCTCTGGGAGGGACTCATCTGCTGTCGTGGCCTGGAGGTGACAGTCATGGAGATGTCTGGAGGTGACAGTCATGGAGATGTCTGGAGGTGACAGTCATGATGATGTCTGGAGGATGTCTGGATGTGACAGTCTTTGTGATGTCTGGATGTGACAGTCTTTGTGATGTCTGGAGGTAATAGTCATTGTGATGTCTCTAGGTAACAGTCTTTGTAATCTCTGGTGGTGACAGTCATGGGGATGTCTGGAGGTGACAGTCATGGAGATGTCCGGAGGTGACAGTCTCTGTGATGTCTGGAGGTGACAGTCATGATGATGTCTGGAGGATGTCTGGAGGTAACAGTCATGATGATGCCTGGAGGTGACAGTCTCTGTGATGTCTGGAGGTGACAGTCATGGGGATGTCTGGAAGTGACAGTCATGATGATATCTGGAGTATGTCTGGAGGTAACAATCATGGTGATGTCTGGAGGTGACCGTCATGATGATGTCTGGAGGATGTCTGGAGGTAACAGTCATGGTGATGTCTGGAGGTGACAGTCATGGTGATGTCTGGAGGTGAAAGTCTTCGTGATGTCTGGAGGTAACAGTCTTTGTGATGACTGGAGGTGATAGTCATGGTGATATCGAGATGACAGTCGTGGTGACGTCTGAAGGTAACAGTCATGATGATGTCTGGAGGTGACAGTCTTTGTGATCTCTGGAGGTAACAGTCTTTGTAATGTCTGGAGATGATAGTATTTGTGATGTCTGGAGGTGACAGTCTTTGTGATGTCTGGAGGTGACAGTCTTTGTAATGTCTGGAGGTAACAGTCATGGTGATGTCTTGAAGTGAAAGTCTTTGTGATGACTGGAGGTGACAGTCATGGTGATGTCTGGAGGTAACAGTCATGGTGATGTCTGGAGGTGACAGTCTTTGTAATGTCTGGAGATGATAGTATTTGTGATGTCTGGAGGTGACAGTCTTTGTAATGTCTGGAGATGATAGTATTTGTGATGTCTGGAGGTGACAGTCTTTGTAATGTCTGGAGATGATAGTATTTGTGATGTCTGGAGGTGACAGTCTTTGTAATGTCTGGAGATGATAGTATTTGTGATGTCTGAAGGTAACAGTCATGATGATGTCTGGAGGTGACAGTCTTTGTGATCTCTGGAGGTAACAGTCATGGTGATGTCTTGAAGTGAAAGTCTTTGTGATGACTGGAGGTGACAGTCTTTGTGATGTCTGGAGGTGACAGTCTTTGTAATGTCTGGAGGTAACAGTCATGGTGATGTCTGGAGGTGACAGTCTTTGTGATGTCTGGAGGTAACAGTCTTTGTAATGTCTGGAGATGATAGTATTTGTGATGTCTGGAGGTGACAGTCTTTGTAATGTCTGGAGATGATAGTATTTGTGATGTCTGGAGGTGACAGTCTTTGTAATGTCTGGAGATGATAGTATTTGTGATGTCTGGAGGTGACAGTCTTTGTAATGTCTGGAGATGATAGTATTTGTGATGTCTGGAGGTGACAGTCTTTGTAATGTCTGGAGATGATAGTATTTGTGATGTCTGGAGGTGACAGTCTTTGTAATGTCTGGAGATGATAGTATTTGTGATGTCTGGAGGTGACAGTCTTTGTGATGTCTGGAGGTAACAGTCTTTGTAATGTCTGGATGTGACAGTCTTTGTGATGTCTGGAGGTGACAGTCTTTGTGATGTCTGGAGGTAACAGTCTTTGTAATGTCTGGAGATGATAGTATTTGTGATGTCTGGAGGTGACAGTCTTTGTGATGTCTGGAGGTAACAGGGACACCTGGAGGGACATCACCTCACTAACTGAGACCCAGTGGTGCTATAAAGGTCAATGAGCATCAGAGATCTCAGGTGTTGAGCTATGACACGCAATCCCTGCCCCCCAACACACACATACACACACTCACACAGAAACAACAAACAAACTAACCCATCAACACATGTAGTACGTCAGACATAACACAACATATTTGTTTCCAGGCAATTAGATGAAGGTAGAGAATGAGTCGAGTCATTCAGAGTGCTTAAATGGTACACTGTTCATCCAGATTTTCTTCTCTATCATCTGTATGCAATATTTGGTTGTCACATATACTGTATATATATAAAATATGCATAACATTGTTAAAATAGTATGTTGTATATAACAATTGTATGTTTTATATAACATGGTAAATAGAAAAAGGACTGTCTCTCTGAGAAGGCTCAAAGCATCTGTACCGAGCATGCAGTGTCTGTCCTCAGAGCTGAGTTCAGGCCAGCAGCACATCAGCCAGGCAGGAGAGACATGCGCAGGGAAGAGAGGGAGGGAGACGAGGAAGAGAGGAAGGAAGGGAGGCCCAGAAAGAGAGAGGGAAGCGGCGCGAGACAGGGTGAAAGACAGGTCTGGTGGAACGGGGGCCACGGAGCGGTGTGAGTTGGCCGCGTTGCTCCAGTCCGACTCGGACTGCCTTACGTAACCAGAGCAAGCTGGCACCCGGCTCACAGCAGACGTCGGCTGCGCTGCCTTGTTATATAACCGCATTAGCTGCTCCTCTGAGCAGAAGGGGAGCATGCGCACAGGCCCGCTCTTCTCAGCCTGCCAGCCTGCTTGCGAAGGGAGAGGGACTGCACCACACTGCTGCAGCCAGTCCTCACCCCCCTGCTCTCTCTCTTTCCCTCTCTTTCTATCGTTTACCGTCTGTCTTCTCCTGTCTTTGAATTTCGATTTTTCCATTTCCCTCTTCTCACTGTCCTTCTCTTTCCCCCCTCTCTGTCTTTATCTCTCCCTCTACCTGCCTCCTCCTCTCTCTCTCTCTCGCCTGCTACATCCCTCCTGCCGTCTGTCCATCTGAGACCATGAGAGTGTAGAGGATGCAGAGACGGAAAGAAAGTGAAGTTTGGCTGCAGAGGGAATAACCTCTGGAGAAGGTGAACAACCCCAGCTACCTTAATTTAATGTTGGCCTCATGTTTCCAGGGCACATATGCCAGCAGGGTTCTGACTCAATTAGCTGCCGTGCATGTGCAGCATCATTCACTACGCCTGGATCACACACCTATAATGTGATTATACCTCAGACATCATTTCCAGTCATGTTAGTAATCAGTGCTGGCCCGTTGAGTATCGACGCACGCACTGCTCTCGACCGAATCCATCCAAAATGGCAGACGAGGTGCGTCTTGGCCGTGCTGACGTGCCCCGAGTGAAGAGGCTGTTTGGAGGAGTTCTCTCGTGATATAAACAGCTTTAACCAACTTTGTTTTTTCTTTTTACTGCACCAACAAGTGCAGTAAGCGTTTTAGGGCGAGTGTAAGGACTGAAAAAATGGAGGGAAGTTATGAAAACCCCGCAGAGAAAACGCTTATCTGGCCTTTGGCTTGTTCAAAATGGCGGAGAAGAGAAAGAAGAGCACTGGAATGTTACCTCAACAGTGGCCAGTCATCGGTGCTGCAGGGTCGAAAATAGGACCCAGCAGTTAGGACCCAGTGAGGGTCTTGGTAATTAACAGCATGTAATTAACATCCACGCTGGTTGGCTGAACATGGCTGTTCCAACCAATTGCCATTACATTGTAACCCGTCAACTCACGTCAACGACAAATTACACACATTAACAACCAAGGAAATGAAGGTGAAATTGGTGGCAGCTTGTTTAATGGCTGGTTTAATAGAGGAGGTTCCCTGAGGTGAAGAAGGGGTTCCATGAGAACCTGCAGGTTCTTCACGATATCTGCTTGGACCCCATAGCTCTGCCCCCATCAGTCTAAGGCGCATGTCTGTCCAAGAAACCTGATGTGTTGCAGTGTGCTATGATGCGTTTCAGGTGTGTTTCTAGGTCTTTCTACGGGGCACTGAGCTGAGGTCATCTGCAGGGACAAGGTGTTGAGAGAGAACCAGACAGAGTGCTGTGTCATTCACCTGAATAGAAATACCACGAATATAGTCTGACAGAGGTACAGAGTACACAAACTTAGTATGCAGACATGAGTACACATCCAGAGTATGCAGACACGAGCACACATCCAGAGTATGCAAATACGAGTGCACATCCAGAGTATGCAGACATGAGTACACATCCAGAGTATGCAAATACGAGTACACATCCAGAGTATGCAAATACAAGTACACATCCAGAGTATGCAAATACGAGTACACATCCAGAGTATGCAAATACAAGTACACATCCAGAGTATGCAAATACAAGTACACATCCAGAGTATGCAGACACGAGTACACATCCAGAGTATGCAAATACAAGTACACATCCAGAGTATGCAGACACGAGTACACATCCAGAGTATGCAGACACGAGCACACACACAGCGACTGCACTCTCTTTCTCACCTAGCGGAGAAGACTCTGGGGAGAGGAACACTATGTGCAGGCCTGTGTGAGTCACACCGCTACAGCGTGGCTGCTTTTCATGGTCTCAGAGAGCAGCTGTTGAGACACACTGGAGCCATTAGGAGTGGAAAACCATGGGGCTGGTGAAGAGGACTGGGTCCCAAGGTCTGGGGGAGAGGATCTTTATGTGTCGTTCACAGCGGCGTGCTCTGTGCACTGCAGAGGCCAAGGTGGTAATGTGGTAAGTACATAACGACAGGCCGAATAGGTAGCATTCCGCTACCTGAGCGTGCGCGTGCGTTTGGGTGGATGTGCACGCTGACATGAGGGTGCGTGTGAAGCGTGGATGCGGTGTGTCTGTGAGCGCCCGCGTGTGAGTGTGCACGTGTCTGTGAGCACCTGCGTGTTAGTGGGTACGTGTGTCATTGAGTGCATGTGATCATGTGAGAGTGTTCGTGTGTCTTTGAGCGCATGTGTGCGTGTGAGAGTGTACGCGTGTCTTTGAGTGCTTGCGAGTGTACGTGTGTCTTTGCATGGGTGTTGGTGATGATATAAGACCTGACAGACCCCCTGCCCAGCTGACCCACCAAGCAGGGCTAACTGTCACCCCGGTGTGCACTTCCTCTGAGAGACGAGACAGGACTTCCACGCTGCTGGTCACACTGGGTCACCGGCTTCACACGCAGGCCCTGAGTTCCTACCTAAGCAAACATTCCTACCCAAGCAGACAAACATGTCAACTCCCCCCCCCCCCCCCCCCCCCCCCCCGCCCCCCAGGCATCGCAGTCTTCCATACATACTGCAGGCTGTTGTGACAACTTTGGGATATGGGCTGTTTAGCTATCTCCATGTTTGGGGGGGAGAGAAGGTTTGCCACAGGCAGGAAATTGGGGGTGGGAGGATATAGGGGGTGGAGGAGGTGGAGGAGACAGGCAGGGAGGTGGTGGTGGTGGGGGAGGGGATGAGGGAGACAGGCTGATAGGCAAGAGTGTGAGGATGGAGGGTGAGGTGCGGGGGAGACAGGCAGGGAGGTGGTGGGGAGGGGGGGAAGGTGAAGGTGTGACAGGACTCAAGGTGTCCAGACTGAGCCAGACAGTGCCAACTCAGAGACAGGACGGCCAAATTCAACAGGCCGTGTCTGCCGGCAAGGTGAGAAGCTAGTAAGTCATCCAGAGGAATCACCCAGTTCCTGGGACAGACCATCCCAGGACAGAAGCCTCGGCCGGGGGCAGATTTTCCCTCAGACCAGCCTGGGTCTGGACAGACTCGTACCCTCAAGCTCAAACATATCCAGCTACTCTCGTGGTATAGTGGAGATGGCCAGGTCATTTGGTGACAGTGAAATTATTTAATGAAGAAACATTATCTCACGGTTTCAGTAAAAAAACAAAAACAAACACATACGAGATATTATCCCTGCCTTGCAAGGAAAAGGTAGACCACTTAAAAGTATGTCCCTGGTTCACACACCCATTCAAAATGGAAAAGCGTGTGACTTCAGTTGAGGCGAATTTGTAGGTTGCTCTGTAGGTCTTAAACACATCAGTTCCTCCCAGCGTAGCAGAGGCCCATGTGGAGGGTCAGCTGTGACACATCTCCCCCCCCCCCCCCCCGTCTCTCCCCCGTCTCCCCCACACTAATCTCTGTCTGGGTGCTGTCGGAACCCCCGAGGTCCCTCACCACGGAAATCTGATGGAAATGTTATCGCCAGACCCTGCACCCAGATAAGAGCTGCTCTGAGCGAACAGCCCAAGATAACGAGTAAGCACGAGTGAAGAGAGTGGAAGGCTCCAAACACGTCGACAACATGTAAACATCCCAGTGGGAGGGGAGGGGGCAGTCCTGATGGCCAGGCCCCCCCGCTGTGAGGTCAGGAAACAGACCTGCCCATAACAGCAGGCAGTGTGGGTGAGGCCAGCAATTCAGATGGGGGGTTTGATTCAATGAAGTCACTGTCGCATTCGTTTTTTTGTCCCCCCCCCTCTCTCTCATATTGTTTTGGCAATTAGATTTGAATTAGAATGTTTTTTTATTGGATACCTTATCTTGGTTTGCGTGGATTATTGCTTCATTGTCAATTTGGGCGATCAGATTATTGGAGGATCTTTAGTTCCACCTAGTGGGCAATGATGGACAAAGCAAAATCCCTGTGAAAGAGAGACACTGCATCCATATTGCTTCTGTTATAACAGACTTAAGACTATTAGACTATTAGATTCAAGAATTATTATCAGAAGATCATTCTTCACCAGCACGGAAACCTTATTTAAGAAATAACAGATTTGTTTAGAGGCCCTGGATTCTCTGTGAACACATACAGTATATCTTGAACATGCAACTGCAGCTCCATCTGGACAGAAGGCACCACAAACTCCCAAGACATTGTACAGACTTGTTTTAACAGTGACACAAGGCACATCGGTTACATCATTGATACTTCATCACTCACATCGATCGACTGATCCTTAGAAGAAGAAACGGATCGAGTTGCGAGAATTCCTTCGTACATCATCGTTAAAATACTTCCATCACAATACTCATCAACATGTCAGTACAGCCAGTTCAAGTCCTGAAAACATCTATGAATATCTGAAAGCGAAAACAGCAACTGAAGGAGGCTTCTGCAAGTACAGGTACTCACATTGTCTTACTCCCGGCAAAACTAATATGCATCCTATTTCATCTACTCTGCCACAGACAGAGAGGTAAACACTTTATATTGGAGAAATAAATCAACCGCAGTGAAATGTTCTCATTTTAGAGCAATTTCCCAACAACAAATGAATGGGGATTGTTATGAGCTAAATTGCAACGCCAACATATTCATGTTCAGATGCATTGTTAATTAGCTTATACTTCATCAACATATATTTTGAATTTGTGCCAAACAGACCCACACACAGACTCAGAAATGTTGCATCAACACAGAAAAATAAATATAAAAAAACCTTCTGACAGCATTAGTGTTGAAAATCCAACTGCCTGTACCAAACCACTGCAAAGAGCTGACCCTCAACACAGCTAACCCTCAACACAACTGACCCTAAACAGCTGACCCTCAACACAGCTGACCCTCAACACAGCTGACCCTCAACACAGCTGACCCTAAACAGCTAACCCTCAACACAGCTAACCCTCAACACAGCTGACCCTCAACACAGCTGACCCTCAACACAGCTAACCCTCAACACGCTAACCCTAAACACAGCTAACCCTAAACACAGCTGACCCTCAACACAGCTAACCCTCAACCCAGCTGACCCTCAACACAACTGACCCTCAACACAGCTAACCCTCAACACAGCTGACCCTCAACACAGCTAACCCTAAACACAGCTGACCCTCAACACAGCTGACCCTTAACACAGCTGACCCTAAACACAGCTGACCCTAAACACAGCTAACCCTAAACACAGCTGACCCTCAACACAGCTAACCCTAAACACAGCTGACCCTCAACACAGCTGACCCTAAACCCAGCTGACCCTAAACACAGCTGACCCTAAACACAGCTGACCCTAAACACAGCTGACCCTAAACATTACACTGGAGGTACACTATCCTGCACCGCTCCACAGAAAGCCTAAAGGCTTCCATCACAGCAGGCAGCTTCCTGTGTCTGAGTCGGGCTGGACAGGGGCAGTGGGAGGGCCAGAGATGGCGAGCACCACAGATAGCTATGCTTAAGGGTGGTGACAGCCTTATATGGGTACTCCACGCTAGAACACCAGAACCAGAACATCCGGTTAGAGATCACGGGTCGCAGGTTCTTTTGCAGTCAGCATCGGCATGTGTGTACATGAGGGGGCGGGGAGGGGGTTGCTATGGTCACCAAGGGTGTGAGGAGGTCCCCCCTTGGGGCGCTGAGCTGTGGCATGCGTGTCAGGGACCAGCGAGAGAGCAAGGGGAGGACACGGAGCCCAATGAAGGGGTGTTAGGGTGTGGTGCCTGGCCCTTATCTCCCCCAAACACACCACCTCTCTGGGGCTCTGCGTGAGGTCACTCTGGAAGCCCCCCCCCCCCTCCCCTGGCCGAGCTCTTAGCCAATCCAGGAGTGGGGAAACCTGGTCACCAGGGACTGACACATAAACAGTCTAGATGTTCAGTAAGTAGATCGTAGCACCATACCCCAGCTAGGCATCGCAGGTGTAGAGTAGGTAGGTAACCTAGAAATAGAGTAGCCAGATGACCTATATTCACAGTAGCTCGATATCCTAGATGTACAGTAGCTAGATAGGACCATAGATGGTAAAGCAATAAGGTCCATATCATAAGATCCAGTAGGTGCTAAATATGTCAGAAAGGTAGAGAGGATTTAGTGCAGGTTTATCAGTGGCTAGTGTTATCATTTCATTAGCGGCAAGATGATTATCAAAATTCCCTTGACTTATCTAAATCGTACAACTGATCAAGACTACATTCAAAATAACAATATATGACACACACATGCAAATAATATAACAAAAAGTTACAAAAACAAGACAGAAATGAAACAGAAATGTATTAACACAATCAAAAAACAACTTCTTCGTTGCATCCATTTAAATCCCAACTCCCTTCACGAGAGACGGCAGTGAAGCCTCCAGCCTCCAGCCCCCAGCCCCCAGCCTCCAGCCTCCAGCCTGGGGTTACGCCTGCTCAGCTGAAGTCCCGTCCGGGGAACATGAGCGGGGCCAGGAGGGTCCAGAGGTAGAGGGCCAGACCCAGCCAGCTGGAGCAGATCTTCACCCACACAGCGGGCATGGAGGTCTGCATGGCCTGGGTGCTGGTGTCTGGTCTAGGGGGGAGGAGGGGGGGACAAGGGGGGAGGAGGGGGAGACAAGGGGGGAGAGGACACACTGAGTTGCGAAATACTTGAAGTTAATTCATCTCTTTTTCTCCTCAGACTTCCAAATATAGGGCAGGTGAGGGAATTGGAGGTGTTACAGATTAAATGGC
This sequence comes from Plecoglossus altivelis, assembly GCA_036571765.1. Classification (NCBI taxonomy): domain Eukaryota; kingdom Metazoa; phylum Chordata; class Actinopteri; order Osmeriformes; family Plecoglossidae; genus Plecoglossus; species Plecoglossus altivelis. The sequence continues at coordinate 3,530,076 of BROE01000014.1, forward strand.
AAACTAGAGAAGTAAAGTATTTAAATCCGTAAGCCTCCGGAATTAAACTGTCAAACCTTACTTTTTTCCCCTCCCTCATACTAATACACAATCTATTCAACGCGGGGCCATACGTGCTTGTGAATACGTCAGTAGTGTGAAATGTACAGGCCCCTGGTGTGTAAGTGTGTGAGTAACCTACTGACCCCTGGTGTGCAAGTGTGTGTGCTACTTACTGGTACCAGTTGGTGAGGGTCATCATGATGTAGAGCGAGGCAAGGCAGAGGCTAAAGTGGAAGAAGGAGTAGCTGTAGGTGACAGCCTCCTCCTCGTCATCCACCGCCCTGCGGAGGCCGTCCTCCCCCACCTCCCCCCCGGAGCCCCCCAAGCCCCCGCCCTCCTCCGTCTGCATCAGCTTATTGACCTGGCTGTTGCTGGACGAACGGATACTGGGAGAGGGGGGAGGAGACAGAGAGGGGGAGAGAGAGGAAAGGGATAGAGAGAGAGAGAGAGAGAGAGAGACAGACAGACAGACACGAAGAGAGAGGTAGGGGGAGCAGAGAGAGAGAGAGAAAGAGAGAGAGAGAGGTAGGGGGAGCAGAGAGAGAGAGAGAGAGACAGACAGACAGACAGAGAGAGAGAGCAAGAGAGAGAGAGAGAGAGAGACAGACAGACAGAGAGAGAGAGCAAGAGAGAGAGAGAGAGAGAGAGAGAGAGACAGACAGACAGACAGACAGAGAGAGAGAGCAAGAGAGAGAAAGGGAAAGATAGAAAGAGGAGGTTACAGAGAGCCAGAATGTTCCGGTACAGAAATCTCAAGGGCCTCATCAAACATGCTTCAGCCACAAGGCACGGGATCAAGGATCAGTTAAGGGTACCTGGCGTAGAGCGTGCAGAACAGGAAGATGATCAGCCCCACAATGCCCTGTCCGTCCCACCAGCGGACGGTTTCTGGCGAGGCGCTGGGGTCAGGTGACACGCTGGTGGTGTTAGACACCAGACTCAGCAGGCTGGGGTTACACTTACGGTCTTAAACACACACACACACCTCTGGTTATCATACAATACACAACAATATAATAGTAATGAAGAACATGCCACTTGTAGGATTGAGCACCAGTAAGTATTTAGTGGTGATGATAGCATAGAGTTCTAACCCTACTACATCAACGCAGGGTCAACTAGTGTTTACACAAGACATGAGAGGCAGGATGGGGGCGCGGGCGCACCATGGGAGGGGGGCTAGGCTAACCTCAGCGAAACAATCACAGCACACAAGCCAGGCGTACCGGGTGGGTGAAAGTGACTAGCGAGGGCTGCAGCTTACACACAGTAGCTTTCTATCTTTAGCAGCGGGCTCACCGGAGAAAAGCCAAATGCCGCCGCGATGAGGAGGGCAAAGATGGATCAGAAACAGTGTGAGGCAGAGCATTCCATGGCTCTAACCTCGGAGACACAGGGAATATCTGCTCTGCTCGCCGTAGTGTACGCACTGTTTTCAAACCGAGGCCTCACCGTGGAGGCCCTTTGCTGCAAGACATACCCCCTTCTCTCTCCCTACCTTTCCTGACACACTTCGCTTTAAAACACTGTCCGATGAAGCATGAATGACGAACAAAAAAACATCTGCTAAGTGATTCGATAGGAAGGTACTGAGAAACCCTTAGACTCTGGCGCAGTGAAGAGGAGAGGCTGGGAAGAGAGGCTGAGAGGAGAGGCTGGGAGGAGAGGCTGGGAAGAGAGGCTGAGAGGAGAGGCTGAGAGGAGAGGCTGAGAGGAGAGGCTGAGAAGAGAGGCTGAGAGGAGAGGCAGAGGAGAGGCTGGGAGGAGAGGCTGGGAGGAGAGGCAGAGGAGAGGCAGAGGAGAGGCTGGGAGGAGAGGCTGAGAGGAGAGGCAGAGGAGAGGCTGAGAGGAGAGATTAGGAGGAGAGGCTGGGAGGAGAGGCTGAGAGGAGAGGCTGGGAGGAGAGGCTGGGAGGAGAGGCTGGGAGGAGAGGCTGGGAGGAGAGGCTGGGAGGAGAGGCTGAGAGGCTAAGGCTCACCAGGGTTGTTGGTCATGGCCGACCATGTGACGTACATGGTGTAGAGAGAGATGAGGGAGGCCTGGAGCAGACCAGAGTGGGGCTGGGCCTCCTGGAGCGCACACACACACAGTTAAACACACACACACAGTTAAACACACACAGTTAAACACACACACGCAGTTAAACACACACACACAGTTAAACACACACACAGTTAAACACACGCACAGTCAAACACAGGCACAGTTAAACAGACACAGTTTTAACACATACACAGTTAAACACAGGCACAGTTAAACACAGGCACAGTTAAACACACAAAGTTAAACGCACACAGTTAAACACACGCACAGTTAAACACACACAGTTAAACACACACACAGTTATACACTCATACAATGTCAGACACACACACACACAGTTAAACACACGCACAGTTAAACACACGCACAGTTAAACACACGCACAGTTAAACACACACACAGTTAAACACTCATACAAAGTCAGACACACACACACACACACAGTTAAATGCACACATAGTCAGATACACACACAAAGATCTTTCCAGCTGTTCGTATGAGAACCCTGGTCACCATACAGAACAGCATGCACCCCATCATGGCAGAGCAACGTGTCCGCACCTGTACTCTGGGCAGGATGGAAACCACGGAAACGAGGATGCTGAAGATAAGGTTGAGGCTGATGAAGACCTTGTGCTCGGCACAGCCGTCAGGCTGGGTGTAGTACACGTAGAACAGTACCACGGCCGTGAAGGCCAGGGCGTAGTGCAGCACGGTGAACGACAGCAGGCCTGACACACACACGCACACACACACACACACACACACACGCACACACACACACACACACAGTCAGAAACACGCTCAGACATGGCTGTGCCCCATAATTAATGTGGGTATAATAACTGTGAATGAGCATGCTACAGTCGCTATCCTATCATATTATATAATATCGTATTGTATTATAGCTCAGCGGTGGAGAATCTAGAATCTCTCACCTGCAAACCAGCAGTTCTTATTGCCTTCTTCAGCATTGCCCACCCACACCTTGCTCCAGGAGTGGGCAAAGTCAATGAGGAGGATGAGCTGAATGATGATGAAGAGGAACGACCCCACGACGCCAAAGTAAAACCAGACTGGAGAGGAAGGAAGACAAGAGAGACAGAGCGATACAGTGTTCATCCTCCCCATCCTGTAAGCACACAGCAGCGTTCCACGTTTCTGGGAACTTCAAGACCTAACAGGAACCCCAAGGCCGACAGGATATGACGCTGACAGGAAGTGAGGTCAAATACGAACAAGTCCAAGGAAAGACAGAAGAGCAACAGTACCAGTGTGGAAGGTTCCGTCAGGGATGAAGAACGCTCCTACTGTGATTCCAACCAGGATCAGAAACTTGAAAAACCAGAACCTGGGAAATAAACAGGTTTAATGACACACTGACACACTTAGCAAGCTACTGTGGATACTATTACACATGATAACAGACGGGACCATTGATGATATTCCTGTTTATATAGCAGACTCTGTTATCAAGGCTAACCGAGGGGGAATTCAAACCCGAGTCCTCTTGATCTACTCTACCACTGAGCTAAACTCTAAAGCCATCCCCTGTACAGCAACAGACCAAAAAAGAATGTTTTTTTGCCCCCTTTGAAAGAATTTCAGGCTTTTTTTTCCTTTTGTTTTTGTTTGTATTTTTTTGGAGGGAGGGAGGGAGGGAGGGAGAGGGAGAGGGAGAGGGAGAGGGAGGGGAGAGAAGAGAAGAGAGAGAGAGAGAGAGAGAGAGAGCGAGGGAGGGAGAGAGAGGGAGAGAGAGAGAGACGGAGAGGGAGAGAGAGAATAACATTCAGCAAGTCCAGGTCAGGTCAGGTTTAAACCCAGGATTAGGCCCAACCTTCATCTGCTGAACCCCCCATTGGGGGCCCGTGTTCGCTCACCCATTCTGCACGACGGCCCGTGGGTCCTTGCTGCTGCGCACACGCACCATGATGACGGAGAACAGGAAGAAGAAGCAGGTCATGGCGAAGCACATGCGGTACACAGACTTGAAGCCCACGATGACGTCACAGTTCACCTGGTTCTCCAAGCCCGGTATGGTGCTCCCACCCTGGCAGAACCCTGGGATCTGCAGGTCGGGCGGAACGACAGAAGATCAAGTACAGGAATGTTCATCACCTAACATGGCCGCAGAAAGTGGGCGTTGTGGCGGACGTGCAACAGTCATTTAATGCTACCAGGTAGCCATTCAGAGGTAATAATAATAGGTTAACTTCTACAAATGGCAGGGTTGTCATGCCATCTCGAGCTGTAACATACATGATTCAGCTTGTTCTTGGTACCAGGTATCAGGGTGCAAATTAAGTGTGACACACCACACCGTACTCCAGAAACCGGAGAAACTGCCAACAACAGATACAAGGTTGGGCATCCTTGTACTGAGAGAGGCAGCGCACTGAGAGAGGCAGCGTACTGAGAGAGGCAGCGTACTGAGAGAGGCAGCGTACTGAGAGAGGCAGCGTATTGAGAGAGGCAGCGTACTGAGAGAGGCAGTGTACTGAGAGAGGCAGCGTGCTGAGAGAGGCAGTGTGCTGAGAGAGGCAGTGACTGAGAGAGGCAGTGACTGAGAGAGGCAGTGACTGAGAGAGGCAGTGACTGAGAGAGGCAGTGACTGAGAGAGGCAGTGTACTGAGAGAGGCAGTGTGCTGAGAGAGGCAGCGTACTGAGAGAGGCAGCGTACTGAGAGAGGCAGCGCACTGAGAGAGGCAGTGCACTGAGAGAGGCAGTGCACTGAGAGAGGCAGCGTACTGAGAGAGGCAGCGCACTGAGAGAGGCAGTGTACTGAGAGAGGCAGCGCACTGAGAGAGGCAGTGTACTGAGAGAGGCAGTGTACTGAGAGAGGCAGCACACTGAGAGAGGCAGTGTGCTGAGAGAGGCAGTGTGCTGAGAGAGGCAGGCAGGTGGACAGGGAGGCAGGTGAACAGGCAGGCAGGTGGACAAGCAGGCAGGTGGACAGGGAGGCAGGTGGACAGGCAGGCAGGTGGACAAGCAGGCAGGTGGACAAGCAGGCAGGTGGACAAGCAGGGAGGTGGACAGGCAGGTAGGTGGACAGGCAGGTGGACAGGCAGGCAGGTGGACAGGCAGGCAGGTGGACAGGCAGGCAGGTGGACAAGCAGGCAGGTGGACAAGCAGGGAGGTGAACAGGGAGGATAACTCACTTTGCGGAGCTCGTTCTCCATGCCTGGCAGGATCATAATGATGGACACCAGAGTTCCCAGCAGCAGGAGGAAGGAGAACGCCAGTTTGGTGATGGTGGAGTTGCTGGAGGAGGGACAGCATCCACAGAGGAGGCATGGAGCTGAACCACACAGACAGGATGCCTGGCAGAGACGACAGACACAGAGGATTTCAGTTGCGTTGATCTTTAATGGTTGATGTCATCTTGACCAGGCTAAGAAGGTGTGAAAGAGATCTTGCATCTCAGTGGGACTTCATGGTCAAAGAAATAAAAACGACTGAATCTAGTATAAAGAAGAAAAGATGATGATGCTTTTTCTGGTGGTGGAAGTTTGACAGAATCAATCGTCAAACTGGTTTCATGTTATTCATACTCTTAATATATTGAACAGAACAACCATTGCACCCACACCACCTACCTTTGACACAGAAACACAAGACTAACACAAAACCATCTGTCCATGAAGTAAAAATATCGCCAAAACAGCGTCTCACAAGTTCTGATGACTAACTTATCTTTAGCCTCCATATTTAAAGGGACACCCTGGAATTTGTAGTTGGTCTCAGGCAAGATAAATTGCTTGGACAGCTAGTGACCAAAAAGAACCCCCTCAATGACCTCTTTCCAGTAGAGAAGATCTCATTATATCCTGATCTAAACACTTTTGTGGGTCTGTCTCCATGTCGCAGGGTCTTAAAAACCCAAGGAGATGACCAGTCCAAACGCTCACCTCACTTAACATTCTGTCATGAGTTAAGATACATCGTGACAGAATGAGGTTTCATACGTTTCAAGCTGGTTTGTAAAGTCAGCAAATAAGAAAAGCATAATATAATAAAGAAACGAGGTCAACAAGGCGACCTTTGTCCCTTGAGTTTGGAAATACGGGAATTATGAGTAACTCAAACTGAAACTAGGCTAACTATCTCGTGATGACGGTAAACCCACTTCTCGCTTGACATAAAAATGTAGAGTACGAACGTATCTTGCAATTCATCGATGTAATGTGTTCTCACATCTCTGAACCACTTTTCAAGTAGCTAGGCTATGCATTTTAACGAAATCGCTCTCCAAGAATGACAACACACCCAGCACAGTACGGTATCTGAGCTCAGATGCAAATAAACAGTGTGACGAATAACGTTACTTCCTTGAATGTTGTTGCCAGATAATAATACATCCAACGTATGACTTTGCTTCTATTGAATAACCGACTATTATGGACGATAGTCCGACTACGCTATGGCCAAACGAACATCATCAACATTTATGATTTTTGTTTGAAAAATGCCAGCAGCTAACGTAAACTAGCCTCCTACTAGCCTTCGTAAAGTAGCTTCTTATCCCCCTAAACAACAAGTTGACCATTAAATACAAGTGAATCCGTGTTACTTACGCAGCTGGCTAACGAGCACAAGGCCATACAAGCCCCCATTTTTGTATCGATAGGTTGAAACCAAACAGTTAGAAGTCGTCGTCCTCAGCCAGAGACCAGCGGTTGTCTGGCTAAGCAGGTCATTGACAACAATGCAGAATGCGGAAGAGAACGGATTCTGCCACGCCCCCTAGCGCTCTCCTCTCGTTTTAGTGTTTCTCGGATGGCAACGTTTTTACAGTTCTATCTGATCCTTGATCTTATATAGCAGGTATATTAATAACATGTTATTACATCTGACTTTAGAGGGATAGTAACGTGCAGTATATCCCCTATAACTTGTGTCGGTGATGACGCTTTCCGTCAGCACCAGCACTCTGGATAGCGCCCAGTCCCGGTCAATTGATCAGACCAGATTTTACTTTTACAGTACAGCAGTTTAATTTCTTTGCACTGGACTGAACATGTGTTATTAAAGCATTTCATATTTTTCCCACGCCAAATTTGATACCACCCTGTTAAATGGTTGATGGATCCTTATGAATCCCGGACAGAATGTGGTGCAACTGACGGCATGCAAAATGCACGTCTTAATTAGATAAAGCGCAGTAAACATGCTTTCGTCCAAGTTTGTTTGAGTAAAGCACCCAGATGTTTCTGTTAGTTTTGTTTTTTGAGGAACTGTTTATGGTCACAATGTAAACACCCCCATGTTTTACTGTGGTACTGTCCTCTCTGGTAACAATACGCTCTATTTCACATCAACTGAAGCAGCTAAAATAACCGGATTTCCCAACGCCTGGGTATTGTGAAATTACCGGCACAGTTGTATGTTAAATTTCATAATAGAAATGAACGCGGGATTATCGTAATTTAACGGTGCTGCCTTTCCGTTGTTAATTATATGGTGAGTCTCAGTATCTTTTTACATGTTGCTTCAAATACAGAAGCGACAGGGGTTGTATGCTTATAGATGCTTTATTTTCCACAGGCTTTCTTAAATTCAACTCGAAATGACAACCCCTTTTGAAATGCTCTGTTATTCACCTTGTACATGCATGAAGTGCTTAGGCTTATTAAACTCGCGTGAGTGTGTAGTCATCATAATGTCAGACGATGTATTTCGCAGAAGCAGGAGCAGTCAAAACAGTATCACATCGAAATAACTGAGAAACACGGCCCGTCAACTCCTTATGAACGAACCTGGGGAACGCGTTAAATTGAAGATGGGAAAGTCTTGGGCGTGTTATTTATAAGCAAAATGCAAACTAAAGATGTAAGGCTCAATTTGACAGAGATCTGTTTTTGACACCATGTAGCATACATGATGACATGACAGAAAACTTCAGCTTCATTGTTTGAGTGTAAAAACGTAAAAATATGTATTTGTCTTCTAAAGAGCTGACTGTCGTCATATATTATACACACAGATTTTTACTTTCATCAATCTGATTGATCAATGGGATTTAACTGAAGCCCCGAGGGCTGGTGTTATGTATCTAACATCAGGATTTGTTTGACAGTTGGTTCCATCCAAATTGAGCTATAAAAAAACAACATTGTAAAAATAATATTCCTCCAAACTTCAATTGATTAGCGATCAAGGTGTTCCACGACCGCAGACAACGAATTGTTCTGTGCGTTTCGATCCTAAATGGATAAAGCTGAGTTTGAATGGACCCCAGCCGTGATTTCATTTGAGGACAGGACTGCGTTGACCACGCAGGACCACACGTCTGTAGCAGGTAAAGACTGGACACAGACAAAGTGATTCAATCAGACATGGAAAGTGCAGCAGCCTCGAGGCATGGCTGTGTTTATTTACAATGTCACCCTGAAGTTCTCCCATCCCTCGTCTCTTGCGTAACTCTGTCGGAGAAAGTATGCTGCTCAGCGGGTGCCTGATGCTGGTGACGTGACAGAAAACGCACAGACAGAACAGACATCATAGACCGAACAGACAGCATATACCGAATAGTTACAAACTCCGTCTGACCATCTCCGGCCGCTGTCGGGCCTCACAATCGATTGACTTCGCATTGTATATCGACTTGTTCTTCAGAATAACGAAGTGTTGTGGAGAGAGAGCTTCGGTCCACTGCCGACGTGAGGAATCTCGGCTGAGACGAGAAACATTCAAGTGAAGCCTACGTGGACCCCAGCCTTCCATCACTTGCTAATCCTCCCTCTCCAGTCTCATACAATATAGATAGACTCGCTAGCTGGAAGCAGGAGGAACAAACAAGAGGATCAGAAACAGTGCGTGCGCGCGCGTGCGCGAGCGAGCGAGCGCGTGTGCATTTGTGAGCGTGTTTTTGCCTTTGCTTAACAATGTGTGAGGGTCGGATCCCTGCTTGAAGCACATTCATTGCCATCGTATTTCTGTCCACCTGTTTCTATGCTAAGCTCCTTGGGGTTGCTATGGTGACGGAACTAGAGGGGTGTGACTGTGGAAGACGAAGAGATACTGTGTTTTATGTGAGGGTTATTTTGACAAAGTGATTGAACTGTATGGCCACATTAAATCAGTGATTTGACATGAACAGTGTAGTGCAGCTAGTACATGTGCGTTTGCCTGGTTCCTTGAAAGGAAAATGAACGATTGTCAAGATGGAGCGTTTATGTAACAAATCTTTTTTATAGCATCTCACAGAGAAACAATACAAGGAATCAATGAAATGTTTTTCCTTAGCACTCTCTAGTGGACGTCAAAGTTAGTACAAACGTCGAAACGTTTCCAATCCGCGATAACCCTAATTTTCCTCTCCCTGCCATCTCCTCCACCAAACATCCTCCTTCTCTCATCTTTCATACCTTAATCATTTTCATACCTTTACCCATTTCTGCTCACCGCTCTCTGTCTTTGCTGCTGTCTCCAGTCTGCTGCGGAACACTGAGATGACCGAAGTGCCAGTGTTGGACTTTTCCTCATCCGGCCGCTCTGGGCGTAGAAACGCCTTGCCGGACATCCTGGGCTCTCCGGTGGGAGTTAACCCTACAGACATGTCTCTGAAGCTGGCCGAGCTGTCTCTAACAGGTCAGCTGTCCAAGGATGCACGAGCATGTGGACACACTGTACTTGTACCGTCCTTCTACACTCATGGATTCCTCTACCCTGTTTGTTATGATATTGCATGTTCAATGTAAAATACGGTGTCGTTTGATTTGACTTGCTGCCCACTGGGAGATTTCAGATCCAGGCTCCCTGGCTTGCTATCATATGTACCCTACGCTATCGGCTTCATGAAAGGGAGTTTTCTCCCCTTAGACAAAGCCATTCCTCCGTATTCAAACCTGCTTTTGCTGAGACAAATGGTTAAGTCAATACGTGAGCAGCTGGACTGAACCTGTTTTTCAGATGGTCCCGGAGGCGCCCAGTCCCCCAGCACGGAAGACCCTCCATCCACCCCCACGGGAGGAACGGAGAGCAGTCAGGGGTCCTAGCGGCCCCCCAGGGCCTCACAGAACGCTGTACTCTCTGAGTGCGAGCCAACGCGCTTGGCCCAAATGGATTTGACAACGCCAAACGATCGACAGGCTGCTTCGGTGAGGCTGGTAACTTTGCGAGCTTGGTGTCTGGCACCAGACATCATGTCATGGATTCGACGGGTGTGAGAACTGTGTCCAACTCTGAGGAGAGAGATGTAGAGGTGAGATGTAGCTATGGAGCAATCTTTTTTTTTAAAGACCAAAGAAAACTAATGAAACCTACTTAAAAGACAGCAAAGGGACAATTCAGTTAGAAATGAGGACGAGGGGAAGACCTGGACTTGATCATACCTGTCCCGTCAAAGACGCCTTCTGTGACATCATTAAAAGCATGCTGTGGTTTGTCAGCCATCCCTGCACACGTGACAGTGTTGTCATGCCGATTCGTTTGTGAGCGCGTTTGAGTGGAGCGTTTGCGTTTCTGCGGTCTAAATAGGAGGGCTTTCTGACGAGGGAAGACAAGATGGATGCAAAAGAAGAGATCTACACGCCCAATAAACCGAGATCATCAAATATGTAGCATAATCCTTCTCCTAGTCTACTAAAAGCTATCGCTTTAAGAGCTTAATCCCATGAATATCATGTCCTGATTACTGACCTTTCAATCTAGAGACTGGGATTATTGACAGTGCACTGCTAACCCTGACCCCTGCTGTTATTACTGTAATGAGCTCCTTTATTGACAGGCTTCACACTCATGCCGTTTGATGAAGAAGAGGGTTTCACCAATGACTGTCGACGGCAACGCCAATGTTAAACGTGCTGCTAAATGTGTTGAGGTGCGATATGCAGTCAGCCAAATGGGCCACAAGTAGGAAATGCGTGGACGTTCTGTAACAATATTATGACATGTTCGTTGTTTCTTGTGGATTTTGTGACTCATGTTTCACTGTGGGCCATCTTCGGACTGAACCGCAAACTTGGTTGGAGGGTTTTAAGTGAATCACGTTCTACTGTTGAAACTGTATATTTATGTAATTTATATCTTACTAATGACCTTATTGTCTACTAATAGTAAGAACAATGATAATGCAGCCTCACACTCCAGGCAGAGAAACCACACATTCATACCACAACACAGTAGAGTGATGTATGTGCAATATTCGTGTTGGCTTTTTGTATAACAATTTTAACTGTACATGTTTTGAATAAATATGTTATTTTTATATTCTCTTTTGTGTATTTTATTATTCAGTATATACTTGTTAGATATGTTATAACGTTTTACATTTCCTTGATTATGTTTACCAGTCCTCAGACTCTCATCTTCTCAGTATATTGACGCAACACCAGATGGCGCCATTTTCTCTGCCTTTTCTGATCTTGCATAGACAGAACAACCATGGGTAGACGTCTAACACTAGAGCCTAAAGATTGGGTCTAAAAACATGCCAAATTTACATTACATTTTGAGATGCACAAATACATTGTCTGCTTGCAAGACATATTTTTTTACTGAAAAAAAACCTTATAGAAGAGAGTATTCAAGACACATCTAATCATAATACAGCATTCTGGCAAAACAGTGTTTGATAAAATGTAATTTAGACCTACACTAGTGGTCCAGGATAGGGACATTTAGAACTGCAGACTTAGAACTGCAGTAACTCTAGACAACTGCAGTGACTTATGTAAACTGCAGTGACTCTGGACAACTGCAGCAACCATGAAGAAAACTGCAGTGACTTATGTCAACTGCAGTGACTCTAGACAACTGCAGTGACTCTAGACAACCGCAGTGACTCTAGACAACTGCAGTGACTCTAGACAACTACAGTGACTCTGGACAACTGCAGCAACCATAAAGAAAACTGCAGGACTTATGTCAACTGCAGTGACTTTAGACAACTGAAGTGACTCTAGACAACTGCAGTGACTCTAGACAACTGCAGTGACTCTAGACAACTGCAGTGACTCTGGACAACTGCAGCAACCATGAAGAAAACTGCAGTGACTTATGTCAACTGCAGTAACTCATGTCAACTGCAGTGACTCTAGACAACTGCAGTGACTCTAGACAACTGCAGTGACTTCTGTCAACTGCAGTGACTTCTGACAACTGCTGTGACTTCTGACAACTGCAGCAACTCTTGACAATTGCACTGACTACTGACAACGGCAGTGACTCTAGATAGTCTAGACTCACTGACTCTAGATTACAGTAGCTCTTGAAATCCAGGCCCAACGTTGCTTTTGTCAGTTCTGTGTGACCGGCCAGACCCAGCATGGAGCCTGTTATTCAGTCAGAGGCAACATAAGTCAGTTCTAGTCTGTCAGCAAAGGAACATAAATGATAGCTTTCAGTCCTCATCTGATCTCTACAGGCATTTTCCTCTGGGGGAGGAAAATAAGTGACCAACTGTTGTCATGATTCTGATCTCAATTGCTTCCTCGACTATCATTGGTTATTTGTAACTGGGGAAACAAAGCATAAGCCTTCTTCATTCTTTATTTGTCTTGACAAGTTACAATGATCAGCCTTTGTTTTTCCTTTTCACAGTGTTCACTATGGCAACGTCCTCTCTTCAGTTCAGAGGGTTATTCAGGTTTGGGTTAGCCTACTTAGCCTACTCTGTCAATCGGCATTATATTCAACCTAAAAAAGGGGAGGGATGAGGTCATGACCCTTGTCTTCCTTCATCCAGGCGTGCTTCTGCTTTCAGTAGTCTGATTCTTAATGCCACCGCTGACCAGTTACAAAACTGGCATCTGGTGGCTAAGATTAGAGGCGTGTTTAATCGCAGTAAGATCCTTTTTAATGTCCCCCATCTGTGCCAGCACGAATAACCATAACAGCCACAAACACTAACCCTTCCCCCCCACCCCATCCCACCTCACCCCTGGATCCAGTTGAAGGGACAGTGCAGCGCCATCCAACTTCTTTTTTTGTGTCTCTGGTGTTGCCATGGCTACTGAGCCTGGAGAGATGGTGCTGATGGGGGAGATTCAGTCGGTGATGCAAACGTGTGTTTGTCTTGGCTGCGCTGACCACACAAGATCCAGACCTGGGCTTGGAGACAGGAGGAGGGCTTTTGCCCAACAACTGGGGCGATTTTCAACGGCGATTGAAATCGAATTGTACACCCTTTGCTCTGTGGTGCTGGTGGGCTTATGTTTTCCAAACACTGTCACCCTGTGCTAAAAATAAATGCTGTAATTACCATGGTAACAACACAGTCTTACAGAGCATGCCTAGACTGGGAAAAATGGATGAATATCTTTTCAATCACACTGGCGCATTGTGTTACATCCCCATCGCATTAGACTTAACTGAGTGTTGTGTAGTGTGAACTGTGATTCATCTATTTGATTTAATTAGGTTGTACGATCCATAGACAATCATTCAGCCTGTGCTGTATTCACCTCAGGGTACAACGTACCAAGCTGTGAGTGATGTCAAATGAAATCTGACCTTTCCATCAGATAAGGGTATTAAATGGAACAGCCACAGTGTGGTTCCATGGCAGTCCTCCTCACGAGCCAGCATGAGAAGCCAGATTTGCACATCGATCCCCCACGCCACAATCCTCCAAGTCAGGCGTGGAGAAGAGGTGTCTTCAGCCACGATCACTCATCGATTACAGCCAATTAAAAAGCGATGCTACTGAGCAGCGATTGCAAGGTGGGCGTGAGGGGAGGGGGGGGGGGGGGTGTGGGTGTAGGAGGAAGGGGCTGAGGGGACGGCAGCTAGGGGGAGGAGGAGGAGGAGGGAATGCCAGGGAGAGGAGCGGCGGGAGGAGGGGGAGGGGGAGGGGAGGAGGGGAGGGGGAGGGGAGGAGGGGGAGGAGGGGGAGGAGGAGGGGGCCGGGTGGGTTGGTCTAAGCACATGCCACAGAACGTGCCTGTCTGCCTGGCTGGCTGAAGGAGAATTGAAGAAAGTGAGAGATGGAGGAGGAGGAGGGGGAGGGGGTGTACGATAGCCGTCTGGTCGCTCTGAAATAAAGCATCGATTACCACATCACCAACAATAATACCTTTATTCTATCCCTGGCAACACAAAAAATGTATTACTGATACCAATACACTTCCTAGTGATGGGAATAAGTTCAATGTACAGTTCAACAATTAAAGTGTTTTTGGACAAAAAAATACAGTTTTTTGGAACAGGTGGCGTAAATAGACACATTAGGGAGACAGCTATGTGAGGTTGCAGGTCACCTCAGAGCTCTGAGCTCTCAGACTGCCGGGAAATGCTTTATGTAACGGCCATGTTTTATTCAAAGAAACGGGAGATGGCGGGGGGCACTAAGTGCCTGTAACAGCAAGGAGCATGCTGGGAAAAACCATTGTCACCCACCGGGTACGCATGCCAGGTATCTCTTGTCTCCAGCGGAGAGTTTGGGGGCTGGAGAGACGGCGTCCGTCCTGGTGACCTCACCTGACTGTGATCCCCTGCTCCTCAGCTCTGACTCATAGGCCGGCATCTCTCGCGTGGATAGGTAGCATATGTTTGAAATGTGTGCAATACTACAGTCACATTCACACAAAGACAAATGCTAACACAGTGGGTGTGTGTGGAGCGGAGGGTCTAGTATTATCACATAGCATTTTTTTTTTGAAAAGTAGGAGATTTCAGAAAAGAGGCCTGGATGTTAAAGGGGACGAGACTATCCAGACAAGGCAGACTCGGCCACACCTCCTGCCCCTTCCTAACACCCGGAGACGGGTCTTCCTCTCACCCCTCCTGGGCAGACAGAATCGGCTCTTTTGTCCAGGAGCGGCCGAGTTTGTTTGGCCTGGGAGACGGTTGGGCAGCTGATATCTGCCTCTCCATTGTGCGGTCAGAGAAGGCTGCCAGGGTTACAGCTTAGGTCTCGATCAATCGCCTCTCTTTCAGCGCTCACTCCGACGGGATGCTGGTAGTTTTCCACTACAGCAACGGCTGCACGACAGCGAACAAAAGAAAAAAAAACGTTACAAGCACAAAGAACTGTTTGTTGGCTGGTTGGAGACGAAATGTTGTATGAGATCCCAGAGTAAAATGGTGAACGAGAAGGAGAAGCTGAAATGGTCAGGGCTCTGGATCCAAGACGGTGTGTGTTAAACTGTGCTTTCGCTGGAATAAGTCTTAACCTCTGCTTCCCGTCTTACAGCTATTCTGCACACTATAGATGGTTGCAGAGGCTAAATGTCTGTGTTAATGGCCTGAGGATTCAAAAATAGATTCAAATCTATATTCTGAATCTGCTTTCGAGAGCTGCATTACTTTGTTTTTTTTGTCCTGGTTTTTTTGTGGTTTATACAGGACAGGATGGTTTCATTTGGTTTGCATCTAATTATAGCTCTTCCATCTTAAAATAACTTCCCAAAAGAGGACAGCAAGTCAAATAAATGAAAGATAAATACTTTGATAGGTAATTTACATTCCACTGATGAGTAGAGATGACAGGTTTGGACACCAGTGCATTAGAAGCTATTGTCTTAATGCTCTCCCAGGAGTGTATTGTAAAGACCATTGACCAGCTCATTAAAAATACAAAGCACTTATATCTTTCTTCTAAAATTGAAGTCAGTGACGTGGTAAAAACCACACTCTCCGCTAATGGCTCAATATCTGTTTGCATTCATGCACCACTAATTCAGACCAGATCAACAAACACACTTTTACTAAATCTCATAATCGTCATAATGGTCAGTCGAGGAGATGTGATGTGGCACAATTTGTTTTCACGATTAGATTTTGTGAAGACTACTGCACAGTGCCTGAGATACACTCAGACACATACAGGTTACTGGAACTATAGATACGGCACAGTGCCTTTGAAAATTGGCCACACACACAGTCTCCTGGAATTAAAGATAGGGCACAGTGCCTGTGATGCAGTCAGTGTGTAAGACTTCAGTGACACACAGATTTTCTGCACACCATCTAGTCCCTTATGTATCTCATAGAAGCAATTATTCATTCTTTTAAACACATGGCCAATGTAGTGGTACATTCATGCAAATTGGTAAACAGCCAACAATTGTCTACCGTTCCCTACATTAATTATTGCTCATATCATGCTATCAAAATATATTGTATGT
Source organism: Plecoglossus altivelis (assembly GCA_036571765.1). Classification (NCBI taxonomy): domain Eukaryota; kingdom Metazoa; phylum Chordata; class Actinopteri; order Osmeriformes; family Plecoglossidae; genus Plecoglossus; species Plecoglossus altivelis. The sequence goes on from BROE01000014.1 coordinate 3,546,230, forward strand.
TTTCGATGTTAGAGTGTTAGTTCTTACAGGCACAATGGCTGAGCCAGTCTTCATAACTGGCTTTTTTCCTTTTTGAGCGGTGCTATCTGGTGCTGTAAAAACGTATTCTATATTGCATTCACATAGGACGCTGAAAAGCCATTTCTGTTGCATTTCCTGCTTCTTTCCTGCTCATTATATCCATGCCTCAAGAAACAAGGAGCAGACCTGAATCAGCAAGTTACAGACCCTGTGCCGCATGCATTCTGCCTGTCATTATAATTTCACTGTTTTGTTCTCGAGGAGACAAGTCTTGCGCAATTGCAACAACGGAGAATGTGATGACACCTGATGTGTTCCAGCTGTCCAAGTCACTGACCCATGTATCCATGTATCCATGCATCCATGCATCCATGCATCCATGAATCCTGGCATTCTTGATAAAGATGGCAGATCAAGAATGCATATGGGCATTTATTTATTTATTTTTTGCTTTCTTGGTCAGTTGCATTCTTCAGATTAGAACAGGACTTGGCCTTAAAAGATGATATCATCTTCACAAGAAGGGAAAGAAACATGGATTGATAAACAGCCAATCCATGGTGCCAGCTCAGCTAAACCTTGTTTTGCGCACTAGTCACTTTTCACACACACAGATTCAGAATATAGATTTTATTCTATTTTTGAATCCTCAGGCCATTGACACAAACATTTAGCCTCTGCAACCATCTATAGTGTGCAGAATAGCTGTAAGACGGGAAGCAGAGGTGAAGACTTATTCCAAACACTTATTGCTTGTAACGTTTTTTTTGTTTGTACACAAATTCCACAAAAAGAAGTAATATCAGTAAGATATGTTTACATGCTCATGCACTACAAATCATCCTGCACTGTTCCCCAGCCAGCTGCTTGAACTCACATTGTCTCTCTTTGCACATGTACAGTATTCATCTGAAGCATTCGAATAGTTTGTATTTCTTAGTTTATGTATAGGTACATTTTTTATATAGATAGTATATTTATACTCAAAATCTATCAGTAGGATAGTTTGTGTATAGGTTTATATTGTTTTTTACTTGATTGCTGTATACCTGTTTTTACTTGATTGCTGTATGCCTGTATTTATGTAGCACCGTGGTTCTGTGAGGCACGACATTTCGTTCCACTGTATGCCCCCGCTTGTAGCGGAATGACAATAAAGCTCAACTTGAACATGACTGAAAGAGATCTATCATGAAACCTGCAGCGAACTACTAAGGATCCCCAAGTGCTCCTCTGATGCCAAACACACAGGGCCTTGCTTGGGTCTTGAAATGCACACCTTCAAAATGACAGCTTTGCCCTTCAGCCTGGTTTTTAAGATATTTGTTTTCCTAAAATCCCCGTCTAAAACCACAAACACATATGGTCTGTGCATTATAGTATAGACCTGTGGTTATCAACCCTGGTGCACAGGTACCCAGTCCTGCATGTTTTAGATCAGGGGTCTCCAACCCTTTTCCTGGAAAGCTACCATCCACACTGTTTTCCCTTCAACCTCAACTTAGCACGCCTGATTCTACTAATTACCTGGATGATGAGCTGAATGAGGCTACATTATGTGCAGTTGAGGTGAAAACCTACAGGATGGTAGCTTTCCAGGACCAGAGTTCGTGAGCCCTGTTTTAGATGTTTCCCTGCTCCAACGCAGCTGATTCAAAGGAATTGGTCGCTATCTTGTTGTGCCGAAGACTGGTAACGACCGTTCATTGAATCATTGTGTTTTGTGTGGCTCAATATAGTGAGATAATATGTTTAAATTGCTAGGAAAGGGAGAAACGTGTCGGATGTATGAACATCATATGTCCTCACGTCTGTATCAGAAACCCAGATTTAAAAAAAAACCCTTTATGTTACGTAACACCGATGTCAAACATGGGATGTCATCGTCAAAAATGGGTCACTCACGCATAAAATTGTACTAAATGACAATCTTATGGCGGGACTGTCCTTCTTACACAATGATTATCGGGTGGATTGACTGGTAGACTCGTCAAAACAATGACGTTTGTCTAATCAAAATGTTACAATAAATGAGTGCCAACGCATCGGTAAACAAAGGCGCTGGAAAAGACGAGAATGGTGAAAATGTCTCGTGCTCTTGTTTTGCTAAATCAGAGTTTTGATAGGTTTAAATTAGACCAATGAGAGTTCAGAACAAGACGTGACGTCGATTTTTTAGTCCTTCTTTGCGCGAATAGTCGTGGTCCTGAGGCAGAGCACTGTGCAGCGGACTGAAGGCAAGGCACTCAGCGCGGATCCATCATCGAGGAGAACCACACCTCATCGACTCCTCCAACCTAAAGGTTGGTGTTCACTAACACGAAATTACGTCAGCTTTATGATATCAGATAGATGCATGTTTATCGACGAACTTGATCAAAATGTTGATATGGATTGTTACTTTTGGGTTCGGCTAGATCTCTGGTTTGGTATCTTTAGTCATCTGGGTGTCTTTTGTGGATCGATGTCTTCGAGCCTCAAGCTTATTTTGAGATGGTCTAGCAAGCAGGGTAGCTACCCGAGTTAGCTACTGCTTTTTCCTAGTGAAACGTTAGAAGTGTTAAACGAATCAACGTTAAAAACACATTTTTTACACGGATGACAGATAATCATATCCATTTCGTCCCGGAACACCGTAGTTCATTGAGACCCTAGTGCAAGTCTCATTGTCTGGGATATTGGGCGCGGCTGTACTATACCTACATCAATGCATGAATCTAACCTTAAGTCTTTTTTTGCGATAGCAATCGCAAACAGGGCTACCAAACAGCTAGCCAAGTGTGATGCTGGGGGTTTAACGTCCCTTTGTGTGAGGATGGTCTTTGGAGATGTCATCAGGTGTGGTCACTGCGCCCTGGGGTCGAACTAGCTCTGGCACCATGTCTTTTGTCTCATCAGCATGTCTGGAAGGTACTTGCATCCAGACAGATGGCATTTGCATCAATATTCTCGGAGTGGGTAGGGCAGAATAGATGGCCATGGATGTTGGCGCGGTGGTTTTTGTCTACTGTCTTTCGACTGCAGGATTTGTCACATTCGTGTTTGATTCGTATTATTACCATGGTTAAGCTTGCACTGGAACACTTCAGATGTTTGCCCTGATCGTTGATCTTTTGTCGTCTGGCTTGACAGTTTGCAGTTGATTTTAGTCGAAGACACTCCAATTTTCACATTTAAAGATAGTCTTTTGGATCGTAAGCATCGCCACGATGGCACAGTTGACAGTTTAGTCAAATACGTTAAGAGAACTGATCGTCAAATTCTCCCCAATATTGGTTCTTTGCATATCTATCGTGCACTTGCCCTCACACCAAAATAGCAGAACTTGGAACAAAAGCATACGTATGACATGGCACCATTTTAAGACGGTCTATTGTTTTCCTCGTCAAACGGTTGGGTGGGAATGACTTCAACCGTGTCAACGCCCATCGCTTGTCTATTTTTAACATGACCTCCTTGATTTGTATATATCGACCGTTTTCTGTAAGCAATACTCATTTCGTTAAGTTTGGGATAGGAATTATGACATATTTTAGTTACATATTTAAATACTGAAACATTTCTTTATTCTCACCGTCTGTCGTGTGGTGTGTGTATGTCATTATTGATTCAGTTGGCTTAAGATAGCACTGCAATCACACCTCTTCATCTTTTAAACAGATCAATACTGACCTAAATATCTCTTGGTCAATTTAAAAATTAACCTAGGTGATATATATTGTCCTGTTGCTAGCTTGTGGTGCAATCTTTTTTTGAAATGCTTTGTCTGAATTTGTTTCCAGGCTCAGTCCTCTTAAGAAATCTGCTGAAATGGCGTCCTCTGGAGGTAGGTGGAAGTATTGCAGGCATGTAGCCTTCTACGGTTCGGATGGATGGAGCGCTCTAGGCGTATTGTATTGCAGAGTGAACGCATCCACCGAGGCCACTGAAAGCTTTGCGGTTCGCCGCTCCGCCTGCGAGTGAAACACCTGAGGATGTTAAGAGGCTAGGATCTTGTGATGGATTTGCAGATATCCAGGTGAAGGAGCTGGACAAGCGTGCGTCGGGCCAAGCGTTCGAAGTCATCCTGAGTCCGTCAGACACCAAGGGTGAAATCCCATTCACGGCTCCGCAGAAGAAGGAGATGTCCCTGGAGGAGATCCAGAGAAAGCTGGAGGCGGCGGAGGAAAGACGCAAGGTACCCACCCCCCCTCCCCCACTCCTCCCCCACTCCGCCCCCTCCGCAAGAACACACTGACTGATAAGTATAAGGGAAGGAGCCTCGGACTGAACAGGTTTAGTGCATTCTTATTCTACCTTGTTTTCCTCACGTTGCCGGCCAATGGCGTTCGCCCGTCCGCTCACCTGCCTGTGTGTGTGTGTGTGTGTTGCTGCCGACAGAACCACGAGGCGGAGGTCCTGAAGCATCTGGCGGAGAAGAGGGAGCACGAGAAGGAGGTGCTGCAGAAGGCCATGGAGGAGAACAACAACTTCAGCAAGATGGCTGAGGAGAAGCTCAACCAGAAGATGGAGACCAACAAAGAGAACCGCACGGCGAGGATGGCGGCGCTCAACGAGAAGTTCAAGGAGAAGGTAACGCTCCTTCAGATCACCACACCAGAGATCCAGTCGATTTCAAAACAGGCCTGTGCACCAGAGGAAGTCAGTGTTATGAGGAACCTACCGTTGCAAGGGGGATTTCATTGTGTTGTGTTTTGATTCCCACCAGGACAAGAAGCTTGAGGAGGTACGAAAGAACAAAGAGACAAAAGAAGAAGGCGAGAACTGATTTGTTACTTTTCTGGCCCGACTTTCTTTTTTTTTGCATTTGAATAAATACTTTTTTTTGTACATGTCAAAAAAGATCTATTTTTTGTTCACCTCCACAGTCATTGGGTGTTAGTTGTGTGCACAACGCCTGTAGGTTTCCCCAAGGCTAATCATTGTTTTTAGATGTTTCTCCACAGTAGAGTGTTTTGCTGCTTCTGACCTTTGTAATCGCCAGTGTTTCTACCTTTTGAGGAAGCATGCCACTGTAATGCATAGGTCCCTAACAGTGTCTGCATAATGCCAGTTAATCTGTGCCCATCACAAGTCAAAACTGCTGTTCTTTGATCTCAATAAAGATGCAGTTGTTCTTTAAGAGTCGTTCTTTGGGGGATTGTGTTTGTATATGTTTATCTGACGTTGGGTTAGTGTTCTCCTGCAAACGGCAACAGCTGAAATGCTTTAATAAAGGAGCAGCAAATCTGTTCTGGGTGCAGTCGCTTGGTGTGACGTGATGGTGCCCAAGTGGGAAACCGGATGCTAACACGTGGACTCTGCTGACATCTAGTGGCGGATATCTAGTGGTGTTTCAGAATCAGACAACGGTGAGATTTGGAGGACTCGCTGGTAAGGGAGGTTCGGGTCAGGATGTTATTTTGTACTGATAATCCACAGGGTTGGTGACTGCAGACAACCAAGAGTTTAAAACATATGAAACTATAGAGGGACAGAAAATGCAACGGAGGGAGAAGCCAAGCCAAGCAGGAAAGGCTCAGACTGAACCCAGATAAGGCCTCAGGTTTGGTACACACTTATCCAGCAAGCCACCTGGACCCTATACAAACAGTTTTAACAGCTCAGTGAAGGCCAGTTCTGCACGAGGACTTGAGAAAACAGACACACACTTTATTTAAAATGTAACGAGTCAGTCCCGTAAGAATCACCTGCGCTGGACAGAAGTTTACATAGCTGGTCTGACACTGTAAGGAGAAGCAGCATTAGCATGCTGACTGGCGCAACACTCAGACACACAGCTCTTTGTCAGCCAGGCAGAGCCAAGGGATGAGACGATCACCTTATTATCCGTCTGGTACCATGGAACCGAGTCGCTCCGCTCCCAGGCGCCTGCTGTGGACCTGCGCGAGGGAAACCGCAACAGAGACAGCATGCGGCTTCGTCTCAACTCCGCAAGTGTTCTCCTTGAAAGGAGTGAAGGCCCCAAGTCAAGCTCCGATCCATCTCTGCTTTTACAAGTCTCCGAAACAGAATCAGGGATATGATTTCAGTTGTGAGGCATTATAGTGGGAATTATGGGTTTACATCACCCCCTCAAAAAAAGAAAAACAAATAGATTTGACAGACATGTGACTGATAACGTTGTAGTTACCCTTCATTGTGGTTCTGGACTCATGTAAGTAGAACTGTCGAGTCTGGTGCCATTATCATCCCTAAGTTCTTCCTGTTTGCAGTATTGATCGAACTGCTGAATGTTCACGGTGTCCCTTAACTAATTTCCGACAGATCTTCTAGAACTAGTCTGATCTCGTCTCACGTCACGTCACGGAGAACCACGCATTCTGGTGTGAGGCTACCTTTTGTGGGAACACAGACTCTGGGCTGGGACACACGCACAATGAAGCTCTTTCACGGACATTTGCACTGTGTTCTTCCACAAAGCCACTTAGTTATTTTTTCATCCCACGCTGAGAAGACAGATAAAAACTAGTTGCAACACGATGAACTCCATGCTGATAAACTTGCAGGCCACTGACACAGAGGAGTTTTAATGCAAAGCCAAGTATGAACAGCTGAAAAATAATATTCAAATACAAAGTGATAAGGGTAAAATGAGACATCCAGTAATCTATATGGCTGCCTATAATGAAACTGAATTTATGGAAATCTTTACGATTTCTCCATATCAGTTAAAGTAAAACAGTAGGCAAATCCATGCACAAGTGGCCTACTCGAAACATGTTCAGTGTTTTGCCTGGGAAGGAGCTGGGTGGTGCAAGCTTTCAAACGTTTTTCCGTTTTTTTTTGTGTTGGTAGATGATCGTTTTCCTATCGATTCAGACGTGACTTGGACACTCGTCTACCCGTGAGTAAGCTACCCTCACCTTTCATGTTCATCCGATAATGTCCGTTTGTTAATATAAGAATGCTATACCACCGTCTTAACCTGTAGGCCAAACAGACTCCATAGTTACACAGTTTCGACAAAGCATCGGGAATCTACGTGGGAGTAGATTCTTTACAGTGTAGGCGATTGCTTTTCACAGTTGACCGAGATCATACAATACTATTGGTCCGTTTCTTATGCGAGGGCAGCGCCACGGTACCGAATCTAACGGCTGATTGGTCCAGTAACGCGTTTGTCAAACTGCTCGTGGATCCTTCGTCGGGTCAAACCCGACAGGCGCGCCTCCCGCATCAGAGTAGCCACACTGTGAAATTTAACATTTGTATTTCATCAGACAATGCTTATATTTCGTAGACCTATAGTTGGAAATCTATAGACAAATATACATTGAGATTTTGTTTGCGTGCTGATACGGAGTTTAAATCTACAGGTAGGTTAATCTCAAATAATAATCTATATGCGTGTACATTTGGTATCCATGTCTACTCGCTCAATGGGATACTGCATGCATGCCAGGACTGCAGTCGGCACATTAGCCATGTAATTGTCGCTTCTTCTGAGAAATGACATGCATCTTTCTCTGGTGGAATTTAAATAGAATGAGAGGACTTTTCATGTCGCTCGCATTTCTTTTCACCGCGTCTCCGTTTCGAAGCCATGCGTCGCCTTCATTTGATCACATCTCTTCCATGCTAGAATTCTCCAGCTTTCCCATGTCTTATTTTTAGAACACCAAATATATTAACTCATGGTGACGGGGCCGATATCGATTCAGTAGCCAGCCAAGATTTACGATCTGTAATAGTTATGATAGCTACCTACCATTCAATAATTTAGGCTATGCATCGTAGACATGTACGATAGAGTCTAGAACATTCGACGTTCATTTTTCCCCGTTTATGAATATTTCATTTAATAGCTAGCGAAGACTGTAGAAACCGGAGGGTGTGGACGGCTGGTATGTGACGACTGGGTGGAGAGATGTTACGTAATGTCTCCATTCATCGCTATCTTCACGTTTCTGGTTATGGACGCAACTCAATTCGCTGAGGTTGATTCCTTTACTCCCCCTCATACCACTGCCAACGAATTCCTGGTTTAAAATATTGTTATTTGAGATAACGAGCTTGCTTTTCAGAATCCGGTAAATATGCCAAGTTGAGACAATTGTGCTACAGTCTCCTACAGACTCGAATCCCTTGCAGCGTAGTGCATTAAAAGCGAATACAGAACTGTCATTCATTATTCATGCTTTTGTGGAGACCTGATTGTTTTGGTTTTGCACTCTCATTCAACCTATTCCCATTAGCAAATTGTTAACATCACAGTATGATTGCTGTGCCTGTAGAATGAGGTTAGTCGGTAGCAAATATCAGTCCATTTAATTTCCTTTTCAGTGGCATCAAAGCTTTATAATGCAAAATGAGGTGCCCTAATGCATATGGATTAGATGATAAATCCAAACAGACTACTACAAATGACAGTTCAAGGCCGCATAGATATTGACTGTCAGGGCTCATTCTCTCTCTCTCTCTCTCTCTCTCTCTCTCTCTCTCTCTCTCTCTCTCTCTGTCTCTCTCTCTGTCTCTGTCTCTCTCTCTCTCTCTCCCTCCAGTTTACCATGGCGACAGTGGTGATGGAGCAGATCGGCCGGCTGTTCATCAACGCCCAGCAGCTGCGGCAGATCCCCCAGCTGTTGGAGTCGGCCTTCCCCACGCTGCCGTGCACCGTGAAGGCCTCCGACGTCCCCTGGGTGTTCCGCGAGCAGCACATCCTCGCCGGCTACCGCCAACCGGACCACAGCTGGAGGTACTACTTCCTCACGCTCTTCCAGAGGCACAACGAGGCCCTGAACGTGTGGACGCACCTCCTGGCCGCCCTCATCATCCTGGTGAAGTGGCAGGAGATCTCCGAGACGGTGGACTTCCTCCGAGACCCCCACGCCCAGCCGCTGTTCATCGTCCTGCTCTCCGCCTTCACTTACCTGTCGTGCAGTGCCCTGGCCCACCTGCTCTCCGCCAAGTCCGAGCTCTCCCACTACACCTTCTACTTCCTGGACTACGTGGGCGTGGCCACCTACCAGTACGGCAGCGCCCTGGTGCATTTTTACTACGCCATCGAGGAGGAGTGGCACAGCCGCGTGCGAGGCGTCTTCTTGCCCGCCTCCGCGTTCCTAGCCTGGCTGTCGTGTTTCGGCTGCTGCTACGGGAAGTACGCCAGTCCAGGGCTGCCCAAGTTCGCCCACAAGCTATTCCAGGTGGTGCCCTCCGGCCTGGCCTACTGTCTGGACATCAGCCCTGTGCTCCACCGCATCCACAGCTGCTACCAGACGGGCTGCTCCGACCCGGCCGTGGCCTACCACCGCTATCAGGTGCTCTTCTTCCTGATCAGCGCTTACTTCTTCGCCTGCCCGCACCCCGAGCGCTGGCTCCAGGGCAGGTGCGACTTCTTTGGCCAGGGCCACCAGATCTTCCACGTGTTCCTGGTGCTGTGCACCCTGGTTCAGATCGAGGCGGTCCGCATCGACTACTTCGAGCGCAGGCCCTTGTACGAGGGTCTCCACGGCGACCTGGCCCCCGACGCGGTGGCGCTGTTCATCTTCACGGCGTGCTGCTGCGCCCTCACCGCTTTCTACGTGCGCCAGCGCGTCCGCGCCACGCTCGCCGAAAAGGCGGAGTAGGAGCGGAGGATGGGCGAAACGCCGGCTCGGTTCCACACCGGAGAACCGAGATCCCGTACCAAAAGAACCCTGTCGTTTGTGTCGTTCAAAGATCTTAGTGTTTGATAACAGTGACTCTCTTTAACTTCGACTTTTCTTTCTTTTTTTGTTTTTTTGTACGTGTGGCTTGCCAAACTACATTTACCCGGCAACGTACGGAGCGTGTCCGAATGCGACCTTCCGTGTTGACTGTACAGTGTCGGTATTTGTACAGCACTGATTGTTACACTCCAAAAAATGTTTTTTTGCACTTCAGAGAGGAAGTGGAACGACGGTCCCAGAATCCTCCTTGGTTAATCTGTCTCCTGCATTTCCACCCTTCACTGTGAAATCACTCATCATGGCCGCTCTGTTCAGTTACCCAGAATCAGAAGGACTTAGTGACATCACCAAGAATGCAATAAACTCTTCATGTAATGATGCAGAGAGAAACCACAGAACAACCAAGAAGGCTGTCAGGATAATTACCACTATTTGATGTTGAAGGCAATTAGATTCCCCACCGAAATTGTAGTGCCTGTATTCAACCCGTTTTTGTTTTGAAGTCCGGTGATTATCCAGCTCTGGTCAACTTGTCCGCGAGCTGCGATCGATTGCCCCCCCCGCCCCCCCCTCCCCCGCAGCTGTCAAACGCTGCAGTGTAGTCTTTCCCTCCGTTATTTCCCCAGGCTCCGACTCTTGGTCTTTTTGGCCTCCAAAGCTGTAACGTTGTCAGTTTGATGGAGGCCCCGTGGCCAGGGGCCTCCTGTTTAACATCAGGGCCCGAGCTGGGGAAACAGAGCATCTCATTTGCAAACCAAGCCTCTGACCTCTTATCTGACACACTCCTTTTGACAGGGAATAGATGGACAGAATGAGGTCGGAGCCCCGATTTTGGCGGCTGGGAGAGGTGTGTGTGGGGGGGGGGGGGGCAAAGGGGCAGATGGCATTTGTAGTCCAGGATTTAATATGATGTCTCTTTTTTGTGATAATGGTTCTTTTGTACTCAAAGGGCTGGAACTCTTAGTTTAAGCCTTTCACACCCTATGATGTCAACGCCTTTTTGGGGATGCTGTTCAGCCACTGATCGTTAATTGACTCGACTTCATGCACCGAACAGGCTGTCTGAATATGGTGATTACCTGTTTGTTTGTTTGTATGTGCGTATGTGTGTGTGTGTGCTTGGGAATGAATGTGCCTTGAAGCATGCATTGGTTAGTTTGATGTTGGTGTGTTTTCAAAGCGTGCACTGTTTGAATACCTGGCCTTGCATTTCTCTTTGATGTAGTCACTGTAGTCCTTCCCAGGTTCTCGCCCCTTAGAACTCACACTAGGTTGATGCCGGAACGCTCTGTCGACTGCGGAACACTGAAATGCAAATAGGTCTGCGAAACGTCGCCCCTGAAAATGTGCATCTGCGCCAATTGCTACTTCGTTGCCATGAAGACGTCCATCCAACCTGTCGGTGGAAAGTCTCTCTGTTGTGATGCGGCTCTTCTCAACGTTGCACTCAGATGCCGGGAGGTTTAGGAGACCGACAGGAAATGGTCACTCTTTTCCTTTCTCTTAGGTTAGATGACACCTTTATGTTGTTAAATGATAGGCACAGCTAGCCGATGATGTCACTTGAAGAGACGTGAAGGATAGGGGGGCGACCCCCCCGGGCGCTCGTTCGCCAGCACTGATTGGACGAGAAAGGCTCCGATAGCATTTAGCACACTACCGTATGTGTATGATTCAGTCTGTTCGTCAGCACTGCTGAAGATGGGGAACATTAGACTGATGACATCATACCGTGTCAGAATCACCTTTAGAACAAGGGTGCAGGATTTGTTACTTTATAGTCAAATGGGTGACACACATAACATCAAATGGTTCTTTTTCATGTCTGATAACGTAATTTATTGCAATTATTGGTTTAAATGACTTTTAAAATGTTCCACTGTCATGGATAAGTACTACAGCAGTAATATCACACAACGTATTTAAAAGTTGCCATCAAGTTATTTCTAACTGAGTGTATCCACACAATTACAACACAGCCTTAATTACAGCCTTATTCCTCTCAGAACAACAGTACAATTGACTGTACTCTGGAGCAGACAATTAACTGTACTTATGCGAAACCTACAGCTGTTAACAAAACTGAATTTCACTGTCTTGCCAGACCCTACTGTCATATCCGACTGGTTTTCAAACGATAACAAGACTCACTCCTTGTGTATTCTGACGCTGATTCTTGTGAGGAGAAACAGATCGTCTTGCCTGTGAAACCTGCCTGTAACGTGTGATAATGACTGTATTCATATTCGGTGATAAGTAAGTAAATAAATGAGTGTTAATTTCTTCCCTGGTGTTGGAGTCATTGGTGCCAGAGTGCATTTGGTGAAATGCAAACTTTGTCGCATGGAGTGGTTATTGTATAGGGTTACAGCATTTGAATACGCCATCAATAGGACTCAGATTTGAATGCGCCTTGCTTTGGATAAACGGGCCAGCTGAATGAATATAACAATCATGAATCATTTATGTAAAATATAACATTTGTTTTATATTGGAGGTTCGGTACCCACCCCTGTCTATGGGTCAAAGGTGAAAGGTTAAGAGGAAGTGAGCTTGTGGCCTGAAGCAGATAGGTTAGCAGCAGTTAGAATGTGTGGCAACGTGCGAAGCTAAACAGACGCATGTGTAGATCACCCTAAAACCATGCAGTCACTACCTCCTAAAGAAACATCAGCAGCCAGATGATTGATGCTTCCGCTGACTGACTGCCAGCAATGCTGGAATGATGCAGGTGTGTGTCACTGATAGGGGCAGGGCTGAGTTATGTTCAAGCACACCGCCCGCCCAAAATGAAGTCCCTCCGCTCCTTAATCTTTCTTCACCACCGCTAGATGTCAACGTTGTCAAACAAACCCGGCTGCCCCGACACCTCCCCGGAAAATAAATCCGTTAACTCTTCGCGTGCTAAGTGATCTCCTTTTGTCGTTGTTGCTGTAATGCTGTTTCTCATTACTGGCGACATTCGGCACTCTGTAATGTTGGTTTTATTTTTCGCTCGGATTCCCTTCGCTTTGCGTCATGTCTGCTTTCACCCAACAGGGGGCAGGCAAGATCTACCGTCAACGACCAGGAAAAGTAATTTTCAGCAGGCCTTTTCTGGCCCTCTAGCTAGTTCTTAGTGAATATTTAATGAACCATCCTCCAGCGCCCACACTAACCAATGGATCATTTGTTATGAGTAGTTGATAGTAATTTATAACGCCGTGGTTGTTGAATGGCTGTTGACTTTCAATCAGGCTCTTCAAACTCCAGACGTGACCCAATTATTTTGAGGACAACTTCATTCTCTTCGTCTCTCAAAGTACATCATTTGAAAGTGGGCGGAGCCCGGTTTGGCATGGGTGTGGTTCATGGTAGCTCAGGGTTTAAACCCTCATTGCTCATCGCTGACGTCACATGTAAGGTAGATCAAGCAGCTGTTTCCGACTCTGCGTCGTGTTGTGATTTCGTTTCCCATGTTGTTTTGGGCTGTCTTCAACGAGAGGAAGAAAATGACGACTCAGCGCGATGGCTTTCATGATTGCCCTCTGTTCCTGGTCGCCATGGTCGCAAATAGATCCATAGGAGACCCATTCTCATCCTTCATCAGACTCTTCGAAGGTTCATGGCGTTTTTGTCGACCGTATACAGGAATCTTATACCGGCAAACAGTTTTAACAAAGCCAGACTATGTATTATTTACTCCTCTTGAAAGGTGCTTCCTGAGAAGTCCTCCCTCTGGAATCTGCTTAATAGGAACCGATTAAGAGTAGTTATTCTTCTGAAGGATCCTCCCCTTCAGATACCCCAAGGGGATCACCGTAGCAACACTGTCTCTGTTCCCCGCCAACCCCCCTGGGAAGGTTTGTGTGCACAGACCTGGAAAGGTGTTTGTGTTTGCATCTTTCAAAAAGAGTTAAGCACGACTTTATGTTGGTGTTTGTGCGTATGCAGCCTTTTTGTCTTTCTGTTTAAAATCTATTTTACTGTCCGCATCAGTCTCCCTCCCTCCCTCCCTCTCAATCTATCGCTCTCTTCCTCACACCCAAAGCCTACTGAACACACCCTGACAGAGTGAAAATCCATACCGTTGTGTAAGTTACAAACGCCAATGAAGCGAGGCATTATCTCCGTGAGGGATGGCGAGGAATCATTGAAAGTTAAAGCATAAATTGGCTTCTGTCGTATATATACCTTGGCTGAGATGAATGTGCCGTGGGATATTACATGCTTAGAGGACCCTAAATCAGAAGGAGAAGATAGCCGTAAGCACCTCGCTGGCTGGTCGCTAGCTGCTTCCTGTCCTCTAACTCTCACTTCGCTACCACATCTCCATTCATTTTCCAATCACTGGTCCTGAAATAGTCCCCTCCCCCTGCCCTCTGCCCCCCACCACCTAACTCCTCTTCTCTCTCCCATTCATCTCTGGCCATACAAAGCCCCTCCCCTACCCCCCCCCCCTCTCTCTCTCTCTCCAGCGTCTCTTAAATGTTCCATTTGCTCCATCAGACAATGATTTGTATCAAGGTTGCCGAGGTGATATCGGTCGGACTCCCGTTTGCTATCATGCGCCGTAATTAAAGATTGGACTTGCTTGAAGGACTGTCTTTGTTCGCAGTTATTAAATCGGCCCCTCAGCTCATCACGCGACAGTCGTCTCCGCCTCCATCCCTCGCCGCCACGTTTCCACGGCCTCGGAGTCGCTGCTGTGCTATTCTTGCGTTTTCGCAAATTTTCTCCCCTCGTTATCTGAGAAAAGCGGCCCACAAAATCCTCGTGCTGCGAGGATCGTCATCTACCAAGGAGCGAGTCTGATCAAAGGCCTCATCAGATAGTGCTAATTGGAAGGGGAGTGGAGTGACTCATTCAATACCTGTCTTTGTGGCACTGAAACCCACTTATGATTAAAGACAATGGCACAGATAGCAGTCTGCGATCTGGTCTTAATACCTACATTTGGAAAAAAAACACAATCATTTAGAAGTATCTGATCTGTGTGCTTGATTGGAAGTCAGTCTCAAGAACAACAGCTGGTGATTTTACAACCCCCCCCCCCCCCCCCCCCCCCCCCCCCCCCCCTCCACCCTACCTCCCCCCAGCTGCTCAGTCACCCAGTGAGTCATCACAGATATTTACTGCCCTAATGACTGGCCAGAGGACACGTTTTGTAAACGACTTAAAGGAGAATCGTGTCAGGCTTCACACGCAGGTAAGCAAAGGACAATGGTGGGACAGCGAGGAAATGGCTAGCTTAGCAAGTGTCTGAATGAAAGGTCACCCATTCCTCAACCCAAGGAAATGGCACAGCTCACCTGAAAGCGGCCATTGTGAAGTAACGACCCACAGCAATGTTGGTGGGGTTAATTAAACATGAAATTACAACAGGCCAAGTATGCCCCAATAGTGTATTGTTCTGACTCCTTCCATGTGCCAGTCTCAAGGCTGTAAAAGTCATTATTCCTCTTAAATAAGTGAATGACTTTGTACATGCTTTTGTTATTCCAGCTCAAGCAGACAGATTGTCATACTCACATCCTTCCTTGCACGCTTAAAAAAAAACATATTTTAGAATATATAGACATTGTGATTAAAATCCAAGGGGGGACAAGTTATTCAACTGGTGAAAAGACACATTTAGCAACCAACAAAGAAACGATTGTTTTGGAGTACAGACAGCTTTATATTCAGCCTACGAGAAACACAGTTCTAGAGCTGCTCACCCGCTGTCTCGGCCATTGTTGGATAGGGGGAAACATAGGAGAGAAGGAGAGGAGGAAAGGAGGCAAGGAATAGGGGAGGAGAGGAGGAGAGAGCGAGAGATGAATGGGTGGCAAGGATAGGGAACGACACTGTTCCTGCAGGGAGAAACCCTCATCCTGCCAACGGCGTCCATGCTTGGCAACAACACAGGTGTTACAAAGCCAAAACATGCAGCCGTTCCCACAACGAGAACAATACCCCTCATCCCACGTCGTAATTCAACTCTGGATTCAACGTGGGGCTCGGACCCATGTCTTCCTTTGGTGTTCTGAACGGCTCTCGGCACTTTCCAGAACCTCCCGCCCCGCAGACCAAGTGGTGATCAGGCAATGAAATATAAATGCAAACAATCTGTGTAGCTCGACCTCATCTTCCTAGCCACTGGGATGCAAGCTGTTTGGCTAATCAGCTGCCTGCTTGGCTAAGTGACCCTATTCATCACGAGGTGCTGGGAAACGTGCCTCTGCCGCTTTGAGGTAAGTGAGAAGCACATCGGGCCCTATCTAGCACCGGCCCTCCTGCCAGAACCCAAACCTGCTCAAGGATAATGAATTCCCCCTGTCCGCCCTCTAACCCCCGCCCCCTCGCTCTCCGCTCAGGCCTGGTCATCGCGGGCCCGCACCGCTCGCCCGGATAACACCAAAAGCCGCAACTTTCTCTCTCTCTCGCTGTAACTTTTGTCTCTTATGGGGAAAAAAGAAGCGCGTTCTTTCCCCGAAGCTGTTTATCGGGTGTGTTTATGTTGCGGCCTGCATGCTCAATGCTAGAGAAGGCCTGATGGACTAAGTGGGCGTATTTGTTCGAGCGGTCTCAGGCTACAGTCTCCTCGATGAATGAAGACGTGAAGGTCAACAAGTTATATTCCTGTTGCAGGTTTCCTAACATGATGACAAATCCCGTGTCCTTGACCTTGGCCTCAAACCTGCTCTCCCAGATCAGGTTAAGATAGACCTTTTCTTTCTCCTCTGGCCATGGCCTTTTACTTGACCTTTACGATACACGGTTTGAATTGATTTCTGGCGCTGAGATCCGCAGCGTAATAACTTTACTGCATCCATGTCCTTGTGGTGTATCTTTACCCTCAATTACCCAGAATGCCACTCATGAATTACGTTCAGCTGCACAGGCCGAGATCTTCGCGTCGTCTATCCGTCTGCCCGATCACCAAGGTCTCGTTCGTCTGAACTATACGCTCGCTCGCAAACCGTCTTTTGTTCACGTCGAAGAAATCCTTGCGGAGCTATACACCCATGGCGCGTGTCAATAAGGAGCGTTTTCAATGTACTTCAGACACCGTAACTCAGAGACTAAATGATCACTTTCCCCCTTCCTATCTTTTTCCTCGTCTTTCAAATTCTGTTTACTAGCCGTTTAATTACCCGTCCGCGTCAACGGTGCAGATCCAATCCAACTGAACTGCTTTAATGGTGTGCTAAAGCGTTTAGAAGACTACTTCATCCTAGAACTGGAATCAATAACACCCCACACTTCGGAATCTAGATTGTCCGTGTATTGGTTCATTTCCCTCCTCATTTCCTTATCCATCCATTTTTTTGTTGTCGTTTATCTCTTTTCAGAACCCATTTTTCGCTTCCATGCGATTCCATCAGCATTTTTAGTTTTTTAGCGCTTATGTTGGACAATTAAGTACTATGAAAAAGCGTGATTTCTTCAAACGATTTAGGCGCACATATGTGGTTCAGAATGGATGTCTTCACTTGTGGATGGCTCACACTGAATTCACAAACAGTTGTGCTGGGGGTTTTTTGTAGGTAAGCCGCACCTGTATAATATTCACGTTGCGTAAAGCGACGCTTGTTAACTCTCTTTCGCGCAGTCGAATAGACACTGCACAGCTTTGAACACCGCAAACGCTCTCTCTCTATCACGCACGCCAACAGACGCCAACAGAACTCCGGTGCCTATCTCTTTGAAACAATACGTAGAACGCGCCAGGTGTATCTTGACAACATCTAAATGGAACCGTCTGAGGGAAAACAAGGAATGGATGGAGGCTGTCGCTGCAGAGCCTTGGAGCCTGGTGAACAGACGCAGGCTGATGGATGAAGCCACGGCTTTGATGCTAAGTCTGATGGAAATCACCCAGCGAAGCAGGAAGAGCTGGGATACCAATCGCAGGACTGTCAGACTCTCTCCCTCTCCCTCCCTCCGATTTGGGGGTTAATTTCATCTCCCTCGCCTTGAGACGATAGCGGCTGTCAGAGTTTGGCAAAGGGCCAAAGGGGCCAGGAATAGCTTTTGGGAAAAGAGACTGGATGATATGTTATGTTTTTATACCATGTTGTGATTGGATATAGCTATACGATACTGACATTATTTGTGCGTGATGGACATTGTCACGCTATACTGCACGTTGGAACTTGTAGTTCTTTAAAAAACACCTTTCAAGGGAGGACGTGCGGGACACTTTGAAGCACTTTCTCTTCCTGGGAGAAGCATTGAGTTTGCTGCTGAACACAAGGGCTCACAAATGTAATTTGATGCAAAACCTGAGGCGTTCTAATGGCTTGCAAACACTCCACATTACCGGCAGTCTGCCACTTGCACCCGACTTGAACTAAAGAGAAGATAAAGGTTGGATTTAGAATCGGTTCCATCGAGCACCAGGTTTTTTTTCTCGTCTAGGTAGGGTAGACATTCAATTTGATGAAAGATTAATAACATGCGCACTTGAAAGAGAATGGCCATTAACAAAATGGTAGTCGTTTGCATCGCCGTGCGGAGTACTTTTTTCATGGGGCAGGACAAGGGGGTTTTATTATTATTACATTCCTCTCGACACAGCTCCAAAAGGAAGGCCCCGCGAGTTCAAGCGCCAACCACGCCTGAACCCACAACGCTCTTCTGCGTCCAACCTCCTTGAGCCCTAGGCGACTTGACAGAAGGAGTAGCGATAACCTCATAGATTACAGACATTATCCCGCATCTTCCGTTAATCGATACGTCAACTCGTATTTACGAAGGGGCATTTTCCAAAAAGCTCACAACCCGCAGCGGTGCGGTTCCGGCAATAGAACGGTCGGGAGGATGAGACTAGCTAATGTATGCTCACACTGCGTTCTGAGCAGACCCCCTACTCGCTTTGTATAGTCACTCTCCGATGCCCGATTCATGATCGTAACTGTTCTCTGTTAGCTTTTCTTCTCATTGCGTCCTCTATGAAACCTGGCAAACCGGTTCCGGACAATTCCCCTTCCCACTCACAAGCTGAGCGTTGCGCCATGCCACGTATGACAGGAATTGCTTAAGACAGCGAACTTCATCTCGCCGAGCAGACCTCTAGAAACGCCTCTATTGACCTACTTCAAGTGTGCACATGTGACACGGTAAACAGATCGTCCAACTTAACTACTATCTCTCATCGTTAATCCAATTATCTTCTTCTGCTGCACTTTGCCTACACTTATCATCTCTCAACCTCCCTCACCCCCCCTTACACCCCTTTCCTGATTCCTCCCCCCTCCCCCCCTCCCCCCATCCACCCCCCCTCCACACACCACCTTCCTCCCAGGAGTGCGAAACATGGCATAACAGGTCCCCCTGCATTGAATTCTGGCATATTCACTTCTCTGGCCAGTGTTCGGTTTCAGCGGGATAACTCTACTTAATTCAGAGTACTGTGGTTGTGGCATCCGCTCCTCTACATAACATTACACATACTCATCTCTTACGACTCTGATAAGGAGTAGGGGTCTAGTGATGATTCAGGGGCCTTTTAAACAGAATATTGTAATTAGGCCCAGTTTGTATCTCTGGGACAATACCACGTTTCTAAGCTCTGTCAGAATCTACCTTGAAGCTTTTCAGCGGTAAAGGTCAGGAAGTGTTTATTCCAACTTTTAATTCCCTTCTGCGTGTACGTGTTCTTCTGTGGCATCAGTCCCAACAGGAACAGCCACTTCAACCGTCTTTTCCTCTCACTCCAAACAGAGAACCGCTTTTCAAAACAACAAACAGGCAACCTTCTGAACTCGGAAAGTTGGGAAATCAGGCGAACCTGTGATTTGGCGACCTCCTCCAACTCACCTGGCAAGAGGCTTTTCATGATTGTTACGGGATAGTGTGTACAATCTTGCCACACTGCTACCCACACGGTGATGTCTCCGAACGAGCAGAGATTTTCATCTCGTCTCTCTGTCTCACAGGATGGGAGTTAGAGGATGTGACATCACCTCCGAAAAGCTCCTCCAGCTGGATGATGCACCACTGAAGAAAAGGTTAACGCGCCTCAGGGAAATAGATGAATGAAAAATTTGGCGGAGCGAAGAAAAATGCGGCAAATGAAAGTCGATCAATATCCCGTTCAGGCGCGGAAGCGCTCCAAAACGTCGTTGCTGCTTCGTTTCCAGCGGTCCTCTGAGATATTCCTACATGGGGATAAATGTTCTTCTGCATGTCAGGCCTGCTACCTCCCTCCCCCCTGCTCCCACCCCACCCCCAGCCCGCCACACCCCCTCTCCCCCTCACAATTATATCTCGGCCTTCTCCAGGTGTTAGCGGAAACTAGCGAACAGAGAAGTGGATGTGCAACAGGGATCAATACATCATTCCCATAACAAGCCCCAGAGCCCTGATATTCACGCTTGAACAAGTCTACAGTTAATAGTAGCATTGCTATGTACAGCAGGGATACGTCTGTGGGAAAACGGAGGTTGATCTCCTAATGACCGTGCCTCCGCGCCCAGCTACGAGACACTCATTTACCCATCAGACCCAACAGGAGAGCAAGGAGGACTTGCTGTGATGGTAAATGAAGTAGACACTCTGCCCAAACAACCCACATGGCTTCTGTAGTGACTCGTCTGACAGGCTGGGTGATGGTAGTGACTCGTCTGACAGGCTGGGTGATGGTAGTGACTCGTCTGACAGGCTGGGCGATGTGCGACTCAACGTTTTCACGTGCAGCCAGTGGAGACTTCGGCCTGTGGCTCTGGCCCCAGCACAGACCTGTGGGAGAAGAGGAGGTCCTGTCGACAGTGAGAGAGGTTGGAGAGGAGAGAAGACCGTCTCCGACAGATGGCTGAAGAGGAACGGGGGGGGGGGGGGGGAGAGGGGAAGGAGGAGAGAGATGGATGGATGAATTGATGGATGGATGGAGGAGTAGCGAGAGGGAGGAATGGATGGATGGATGGATGGAGGGCTGACAAGAGGGAGGTAGGGAGGGAGGGTTGAATGGACGGAGGCATGGATGGATGAGTGGAAAGGACAGACCGATTTTGACCTGGATCAAGATAGAGGGAGAGGGATGGAGGGATGGTGGGGCGGAGGGATGGTGGGGCGGAGGGATGGTGGGGCGGAGGGATGGTGGAATGGAGGGACTTCCTGTGGATAAGGATCCCAACTTCCTGCGACGAGGGCAAGAGACACGAGGGCCTCAGATGGAAGAATGGAGGGGGACAAAAGAGAAACAGAAGGAGTAAAGTGGACCGGACCCCAGCCAATGGCAGATGACTAATGGGTACTTGCAATTCACACCAAGTTTCGCTTGTCTCGAGAGCGTTTAAAAAAGGCATTTCGCCAACGTGCCCTGAATAATCAAACGGATTTGTTTCTGTTCCTCCATGAGAAGTGAGCTGAGGTGCGGGACGAGCTCGCTCTTGTTCGTCTGATGAACCCGGGTCAATCTTATTTGCATGCAATTAAAAACTTGGGATAACTGCAATAAACTTGGCCCGCATGATATTGTTTGGGCTCGCAGACAGATGAAGGAACGTCTTCTGGAAAGTCCACGCAACAGAAAAAGGGGTTCTTCCTAGGCTTAATTAACCCTGATCATGTATGCATTGTGTTCTTGTTAACATAAATGGCACTGCCAGGGAGAAGCTTTCGGAGCTACAAACGCGAGGATGAAAGCCCCTGTGATCAGCAGGGGATTGGGCCACAGTAATGCATAGTTATTAGAACCTAAGCAGGAGCAAAAATGTCACCGAGATGGGGAGGGGCGGCGAAAACTGCGCTGCGCCAACTGTAGCCGTCGTTGCGACGGAACGTCATCGGAATAGCAATGCCCGTTTCCTTGGCACGAACCGTCCCCTCAAAAGCACCGCGTCTGCAAGGAACGACTCAGTGCGTGTCGAGGTGTACTGTAACCGTCCACGTTCAGTCGGGGGGTTTCCAAGTGAGTCAGGGGGGGGGGGTTCAGTCTCACTTAACGACAGGTTGAAAAGACATCGCGTGTTGACATTTGGGTGCGCGAACATTCGGTCAACTGTCCTATTTCTGTGTTCCAGCGGGGTGCTATTGATTCATAAGCCAGGCTTAATTAGCTGACTGATTCATCTGTTTTTCATCTTTCAACAGACAGGACCATCTGTTATGCCCCAGTCCAACCTGGTATGCTGCGCCATGTAGCCTGACTCAAACACACACACACACACACACACACACACAAACACACACAGACGCATACACACCCGCAGGCGCACACACAGTCCCAAAGACACCGAAACAGACACAAGACTCTGTGGCCCTCTCGTGCTCTCTCCCTTCCGGGAGCCAATTGTTGAGCTGCAAGAGAAGAGGAGAAAGGGGAGGAAGAGAGCGAGCGAGTTTCCCCATCACGTTTATTTATTAATTTCACCTCTTTCTGACTATCCCTTAAGTAGGCAAGAGCTTTATCTCCAATGTTGGGTGGACGATCTGTTTCATCATCCTGTCTCTGTCAGTTGTGTTCCCCTCCTTCCTTCCTCCCATTCTCTCCTGTCTCACCACAGACCATCAACATGATTAGGCGACTGATATTTCAGCGATTTCATTTGTATGTTTGCTATTGCAGTGCTGCATCACAACAGAGAACGTCCCACTCTCAATATGTATCAGGGGGCCCCGTGTCATCTCCCCCGCTTCAAAAGACATTATCTCTCGAAGCGATGAACATACATGGGCATTAGACATGATGAGCGCGGTCAGCCTGAAACATGCCCCCCCCTTCCTCATTTACTCACAAGCTTGAAACAGCAGTAATGAAACACGCTTCCTTGTCATTAAAACTCGAATCAAATCAACGTTCATCTGCGGCACTTAGATATTCCCTTGGATGCCTAGCAACAGCCTCTTTCAGCGGGCTGTGTTTTTTTCGGGGGGGGGGGTAGGCAGATTGCGATACGGCCGTCTCCCTCGCGCGCATGTTTACCTCGATCTCTGCGAGTGCCGCCCGACCTTTGACCCCCCTGCCCCTCCGACTCAGCTAGTGGAGGTCATGTTTGGAGCTCGTTCGGGAGGGCAGACGGATGAAGCTCATCTGCGTTCATCCTCCAGCCCTGTTTGGCCTCGTGTCCGGTAATTACTCTTAATGACGGGGTGTTAGAGCGGGGGGTGGGGGGGGGGGGGGGGGGGGGGGGGGGGGGGGGGACGCATCTGCCTGGGTGTGATAGCTTGGCCCGACCTGGAGGAAGCTGACTGCGTTAACCTCCCTGCGCTGCCTCTCTCTGGACTCCACAGCTGATCGGCGCCAGGATTCCAACTTGTTCGCTCCTCTCTCTCTTTTTCTCTTGCGTGTGCAGTTACTACTGGATCTAACTTGGCGTCTCTGCAGTGGCTGACTGACTCTACGTGCTGTGAAGTACAAACTTGGGCTCTGGGAGCACGGGGAACTCAAACGTACCGGGGGGATGCAAAGTATAGTTTTAAACCTTCAGTATTCTGCAGCTGTGCAGCAGTGGGGGATCGATGTTTTGGGGAGGTGGCGAAGCCTGCTCAGACTACATAAACACCAGAGGAAGCGTTTTGACGTGGATCGTCAGCTGGCGGGACTGCGTGCAGGAGTGAATCCACGCAGTATTAGACACCCTATCTGCCTGCCTTTTCAGTTAACTTCTCTTCCATGGAACCATTCAGTCTTGATCGTACGAGGACTATTCATGCAAATGGGTGAATTATGACTGGAAAGACACGCAGCGTTTCTGTCCAAGTAGGTTGCCCTATAATCAGCTTTTCCAAATGACTTGGGGACGGAGGACAATGGAAACTGGCTTGCAGACATGTGGGCCACACAGCGACCAAGTTCTCCAGTTTATCAGAGCCCGAAACCCACACAGCCAGAGGAAAGTTCGCTCCCGCTCCACAAAGGGTGCCCCACATAGCACTGATAGCGGCTGTTAAAAAAGGAGGACGTTCTCTCGTGTCGGGAGTAGGGGCTGCTCCAGTTTCTCCATAGTACACCGCAAGTCATTTCCAAACTGAATTCATGAGCTATTTCCTGGGCCTGAAGAAATAGATTTGGACCCCTTTTCAGGGTCCGTCCTTCCCCTGGTAAACTCCACGTCCCACGAGCCTGGCCCATGCGACTCCGTCGGAGACGCCATGGCGTGTAGACACATGCTTGACGACATGGGAGGCAGTGCTTTAGCTGCTCTTTGTCTTTCGGAGCAGGAAGAGAAGCAGGTGGCAGGATGGAGACAAATCGCCGGAGGGCTACTTATCTCATAAAGATATGGCGAGCTTGCGTGGAATAGAGGCCCAGGGAGAGCGAGAGGGCGAGACAGATAGGGAAAGAGTGAGAATGAGAGAGAGGGAGAAAGAGAGAGAAAGAGAGAGGTAGACAGAGAGAGAAAGAGAGGGGGAGATAGAGAGAGAGCAGTCAAGCAGATGGGAAACGGAAAGCATGTTCAGGTTGAAACGAAAGGAGGGAGTTAGGGAGATGGAAGGAGGGAGTGAAGGAGATGGAAGGAGGGAGTGAGGGAGATGGAACGAGGGAGTGAGGGAGATGGAAGGAGGGAGTGAGGTAGATGGAAGGAGGGAGGGAAAGGGAGGGAATGGGAGAGAGAAAGGAGGGAGGCAGCGCAGTTAGAGGGAGCGGGCTTGAGACGACCATCTGTTTCCTAAAGGGTCTCAAATCGCTCTCAGTGCTGCATCAGCAGCATTTGAAGATGACTAGAAAACCTGTTCCCGGCAGCACCAGGGGTATCAATCAACACACTGCAGCACAGGCACCTACTGTACCACACCGGAATGGAGGACAGACACACACCAGCCAACAGCACAGGCATCGGGACATCCTGTGACAAAGCCACCGGCGTTCCAACGCGACGCTGCCGTCGCTCCCCTCGCCTCCCCCACCGCCCCCACCGCCCCCAGCCCCCCACCCCCTCCCTTCCAGTCCTCACCTCTCCAAGGTGTCTGCTGCTAGGTCTGTTGATGATCATAAATCCCATGGCTCCAACATGGAGGTAAATGAGGTGCTCTTAGCTTGTGGAGCTGACGTTACAGTTCTGTAAGGGTTAGCATTGTACCTTTCAGCAGTATTGTGCTCGTATCGTATTCAGAGGCGGCTGGGGGATTGACCCTGATTGGTCGTATGTTCCTTGCGCACAAATTTGCACGCTCGCGCCGTGCGCCTCCGCGCTTTAGAAGATACAAGCCACGTTTGTATCCCACATGTTCTCTGCGTCCTCCGGAGATGCTCACCCACATCCTGATTCAACCGTCAAGGTCACTTCGGTGAGAATGACAACACAAACATTCCACTGAATGGACCACTTGCACAGATCCAACAGACAGAAATTCCAGATTTCAAACATCTCACTTAAACGAGAAGGCTTTTTTTTCTTTTTTTTTTAGCCTTTCACATCGGTTTTAGTGTGTGACATTTATCAGACACATTATTAAATCAATAAATAAATAAATTCTGAACAAACCTGACCTTTTGCGTGTGTTATTAAGTGTGAAAGCAGATGAAGCTGACATTATCGCCGGTATTTTAGCCTTGCTTTGATTCTGGCTTGTTGCTGCATGACCATGACTCGGCCCTTTTATGGCTGTTGACGAACAAGCAATAGCTTGTATATCTATTGAATATTTTCGCTCTCAAAGGCAGTTTTAATGGGTCTTCATGTATCATTTCGCCTCACGCTTTTAATTGGACCCTGACGAGTTACAGCTGAATGGAAATATTCCCCGCTCTCTTAAACAATTCATCAATCGATCCTGAGGTTTGTGTTTTGTTTTAGTTTTTTTGTGTGCGCAGAATCTGTCAGCGCACACCTGGCCTGGCTTTCTGTTGAGGGGATGGTGGGGTTGTGGTCTCCATGGTGACCCTCAGCGTCGCGTTCAAGAAGTAAACAGCGTCCGCGTTCCGTTCGTCCCCGCGGCGCTGTGCACCCCGCTCACACGCCCACCCACAGGAACTCCCATTACAGCCCAATCAAACAGTGGGATTGCAGGGCTCTGAGAGGAAAGCAGCGGCTTCACTCTACCTTCTGGAGAGGTGTTTAAAACACAACAGCGTTTTAGAGCCGTTTGCCTCCTTCCCGAATCGTTTTTTCTTTATTTTTTTAAAGCCGTTTGCGTTCTCATTAGCGGAGGCTGGTGAAACACGCCTAAGAGTAGTTACCATGTGGCGCTTCACTCGGCGGTAAAGAGGTCGATTTGTTTCCCCTTTCAAAGTCTTATTAGCGCCTGAGATACGCTGTCTGTTTCAGGGCACTGCTAGCTCTCGTGTCTGGATTGGTCTGTGGAGACAGCCTGAGTTTGCGTTCTGTCCTTATCCATCAGTTAGGCCGAGCGTGAAAATGCCTTTCTGTCCCCAGGAAGGGTAACACATTACAGTCTCGCAGCGTAAGAGAAACCTGCGCAGCACTACAGCCGAATTTAACGAACTTCTCTGGTTTCGACCGGCAACGCCGTAAATGGACGCCGTCCGCAGAGGAATTGGAATGGCGTCTGGTTGCTGGGGAGGCGTGTTGTGATGGACCTTGACTCCTGTTTCCTCAGGAGTTAGAGGCTGTTAAAAACATCAGTCACCCAGAGGAAGCAGCATTTCAAGGGCTTCCAAGCAGCCCTTTATCCAGACTACTGTGACATACAATCACACAACTATGGCTGCTTAATCCTTATCCTTGTTTACAACAGTGTGAGTACACAGACTAGCGATCCTTACTGTACAAAGGAGCCCGCTGTTACACTTCACGTGGTGCCCAAAATGCAGCCTAGAGTGTATTCACGACAAATAATGATGTAGAGACAACATAGTGACATCTATGATATTAAAGGGCAACGCACCCACACGCATGCACACCGACACACCCACACGCATGCACACCGACACACTCACACGCATGCACACCGACACACCCACACGCATGCACACCGACACACCCACACGCATGCACACCGACACACCCACACGCATGCACATCGACACACCCACACGCATGCACATCGACACACAAACATGCACGCACATCAACACACAAACACGCATGCACATCGACACACAAACACGCACGCACATCAACACACAAACACGCACGCACATACGCGTGGCTCTGGCAAAGATGTGACGGAGGCCCCGGAATCCATCTAATCCATTAATAAAAAGCTTCCCCTCGACGTTGTCTTGTCTCTTGGTGAAACCCACCTAACATAATATCCGGATACTTCCATGCCTGTCTCTTTTTATACATCTGGGCTGTGATGTAGGCCCTCATTTGCATAATGAAGTCCTCTGTTTATTACAAACTTGTGCATTCATTTCGCCAAGGACCATTAAACAAGCACTGCACAGTAAAGAACTCTAGGCGGACCACAGCAACAAATGCAAAATTAAAATGCAAATGCGACTTCCTCCTGACGCCCGTCCCCTATTGGCCGATAGAACAGCAGGCGGAACAGGTAATGTGTGCTTGAGTGGTGAAACGTCTGTGCTGCGTTTCTGTGCTGCGTGTCAAGGACCCAGCGGAACATTCTGGAAGGAAGATCCAGATGATAGTACTTGTTTTCCTTCCGTGGATGGGGCTCAGATTGTCGAGTGTGTTTGTGTGTTTGTGTGTGTGTGTGTTTGTGTGTGTGTGTGTGTGTGTGTACTGTCTATGCGAGGCAGTAGTATCTGCAATAACATGGCGGGATAGCTCATCATCGTCATGCTACCATTCAGTTATGACTCCATATAGTTTCAGCTGGCTCTGGAGAACAGAGGAGCTGGTTAGGTCAGGTGACATGGGACTTGTGACATCATATTAGGTCAGGTGACATGGGACTTGTGACATCATATTAGGTCAGGTGACATGGGACATGTGACATCATGTTAGGTCAGGTGACATGAAACTTGTGACATCATGTTAGGTCAGGTGACATGAAACTTGTGACATCATGATTCACCTTAAGCTTCTCTTTATTTTCTTCTCTGTTTTACACTTGTGGTTAGAGTGTCTGTGTCAATGCGCCCCTGTTCATCACTTTGGATGAGGCGACACAAAGACCCAAAGGTGTGATATTTCAGCAGCTGACAAATCTGAACATCTGAGAGCATCGATTCTGAGAGACTACGGAGAAACCAAATTTGAAAAAAAGGGAATTAGGGGGTAAAATATCTGATTCTTTCACTTTCTTTTTTTTTTGCTGCCCCCCACCTCCTGTTGCTTTAGTAGCGCGTTTGTTTGTGCCGGGCAGGTTTCCATGCCAACGAGTATGGGAACTGGTGAGGCTGTGTGCTTGCAGAAGCACAGAGCGTTGCCCTTGGGAGTTCACTTATCTCCGGTAAGGACAAGGCAGAAGCTCCCTCAAGTTGTCCACGCTATAGACAAGCCGCGTCCTTGCGGAGGCACGCCAGAGTGCCGTGGCTCTGTCTCAACAGAAAGGTGAAGTAAAGGTGAGTGCTGTACAAGGAGGAGTGAAACAGCTCTTTGGTTGCAAAGGGGCTGAGGAGGTTTGATTAAAGCTGACCTCTGATCTGTGCTCGCCGCACATGAGAAAATTAATCCCGTTTGTTGATTTGAGACAGGCAGCCGTCCGTCGTCCATTTTGTCGGGGGGTCAGCAGGTTTATGCACGCAGATTGATGTAAACTTGCGTACGCGCAGCACGGGGTCAAAGTGACAGCATCCATATTTCTGTTTTCGCTTCTCTCTCGCTCCGGTGAATTGGTGTTGAAAGCTGTCAAGGCTCTTGCAGGAGACAAAATAAGGTACATATAAGGAATGGAATGTAGCGTCCACAGCCAAGATGAGTGTGTGGTACATCGTACCGGGTCTGAACATTGGCACGAAGCCAGGAAGAAGAATGCCAATAGAAGCCTGAGACAATGTATGCAAGGTTGAATTCCACCGGCTGACATCCACGGATGCATTTGCTAGATTCTCAAAGAACCTGTCAGTAAACGAGTCAGTCAGGGAGACTTTTGACCCTTTGTGTACTTTTGAACACAGGAAAGTGTCATCGCAAAGAAATCCGTTTCTGGTTGAAACCTTTTCGTCAACCTCCCTCACTGAAGGACCCATTTGGAATGGAGGGCTTTTTCCGTCTGCGGAGCATATTGCATTCTGAGGTGGAGGACGTGTGGGGGTTGGGGGGGCAGGGGGGGGGGGTGGGAGTAGAAGTACAAAATAGATAGAACATATATTACTTAAGCTTTCCCTTTCATGGTTTCTGTCCACTCAGTCTGACTCTTCACAGGTGTCTGGTGCTCCGGCTCCGCTGCTGTTCCGAAGCTTCACTTCCTGAGGAGGCAAGAGGACAGGAAGAGGGTGAGAGTGACCTGGACAGTGGTGTTGGCACTGACAGAAGGTAGAGAGGGAGAGATAGGGAGGAAGAGGGTGAGGGTGACCTGGACAGTGGTGTTGGCACCGACGGAAGGTAAAGAGAGAGAGATGGGGAGGAAGAGGGTGAGAGTGACCTGGACAGTGGTGTTGGCACTGACAGAAGGTAGAGAGGGAGAGATAGGGAGGAAGAGGGTGAGGGTGACCTGGACAGTGGTGTTGGCACTGACAGAAGGTAGAGAGGGAGAGATGGGGAGGAAGAGGGTGAGGGTGACCTGGACAGTGGTGTTGGCACTGACAGAAGGTAGAGAGGGAGAGATAGGGAGGAAGAGGGTGAGGGTGACCTGGACAGTGGTGTTGGCACTGACAGAAGGTAGAGAGGGAGAGATGGGGGGGGAAACTGGGGAAGGGGAGGAGGGAGAAGGAGTGGGAAAGTAAGAGCGGTAAAGGGAGAGCAAGAGGGAAATATAGAGCGAGGGAGAGGACAAGAACAGGAGAATAGGGAGGAGTAGAAGGGAAGAATAAATGCTAGGTTCTGAATGTCACACAACGTCAATGAGGACAGTTCCACGCTCAGGCAGACCAACGAGTGCTTGAGTCCTTCTGGTTCAGCAAAGTACAGGACACGCAGCGTAGACCCACCACTTCACTCTCTCAACTCCTCCCAGGTCTTCAGCAGGTTCATGTGTGGTAGATCTGAAGGGCCGGACCGGAAATTGAAATGCACATTCCTGAGAGCGCTCATCAAAGGGAGACTGGGTCAGAGTGTTTCCCTGTACACCGTCCACTGGCTCCAAAGAATGTGGAGAACATACCATGCGAGGTCCCTGCCAGCTGTCTGTGCGTCTCCTCTAAATCCAGTTTCTCTCTGCCTCTAATAATGCAGTTACAGGCTCTATGAACAGCTCATTTTATTATGGACCCCAAACCAGATTAAAACAGTTTTGCCCCGGAACGATGGAGGGTCCGCACCAGCTGTCACACCCTATTAGAAAGAGGCAGAGCGAGGCAGAAAACTAGAGGGAGTAATGGAGAAAAAAGGAAGAGAGAGAGAGAAGAAAGGGGAAGGGGGAGGAGAGAAGAGGAGAGACAGAGAGAGGGGAGAGAGAAACAAAGAAAGGGAGAGATGGAGAGAAATAGAGAGAAGAGTGACACAGGATAGAGATAAAATGAGAGAGAGAAAGGAGCCAGAGACAGGGAGAGAAAGAGAGAAAGGAGGCAGGGGAAGAGAGAAAGAGAGAGAGACAAGGAGAGAGAGAGAAAACGGAGGGAGGGGACGAGAGAAAGGAGGGAGAGACAAGGAGAGAGAGAGAAAAAGGAAAGAGGGGAATAGAGAAAGGAGGGAGAAGGGTTGTTGCTCTGAAGTGCTCATTTATCATCTTTTTTCCAGCAGAAATCAAACCTGCTTCCCAGTCTAACCCTCTGACTAAGATGGTCCCTTAAAATGGCTGCCTATCACCACACCACGCTACTTGTATTTTTCTTTAGCATATGTTAAAAGATATAAATACAGGAGGCTAATAATCAAGGATCTCAAGTGTTCATTGCCAACAGTATTTTAGGGGTGAGTGCCAAGGAATTGTTGTATTTTTAAACCTTGTATTTGAACAAGGCACAACATTTCCTTTCCCTGTTGACTGGTAGTGCTTCCCTGAATCCTGTTCCCACCTCCCAGTGCTTCATGGGAAACACACCTTGTATCCCATCAATACCAGAACCGCTCTCAACACAATTCTTACTGAAAGCTGGCCTAAATCTGTGTTCCTACCGCTGGTCCCACAAGCACAGATAATGTATTATCCTCACACCAGACCCTGTTGGAGCTCTGCTTTCAGTTGGGTTTACAGCTTTTACCCACGATAAACACTTTAAACCCGTCTTCATGTCTTCTCATTGCTGCTTAACTTCCTATCCTCTGCCCCCCCCCCACTTCCCCTCCTCCCTGAGCTGCTTTGCCTGAGCTTACACACTCGCGAACATGAAGCGAAAAAGGAAAACAAAAGCATAGCTGTGAAAATGTTGCCAGAGCCAGCACCCACACACCCAACAATGTTCTCTAGCAGGCTATGTGCGGCACATCACCATATGGGCAAACATACAACGCAGTGTGACACACGAAGGCTTGTGGTATTGCAGTGGGCGCAAACGGGCGCAATCGCACTTGTGGGCGGCACTTATGGAAATCAGATGTTTTTATCGCAAGGAGATTAAACGTTGGGAAGATTGGCGCGTCTCAGTTAAGACGTTCAGGGCCGCGGGTAATCTGTGTCGCTTCTCCACCTCTCCAGGCGCTCTCCTCAATGTAGAGTGGGAGGATCTGGAGACCAGCCTGGAAGCCCTCAGGGCAACCCAGGACAGACCTGGAGACCAGGACAGGACCCAGGACAGACCTGGAGACCAGGACATGGCCCAGGACAGACCTGGAGACCAGGACATGGCCCAGGACAGACCTGGAGACCAGGACAGACCTGGAGACCAGGACAGGACCCAGGACAGACCTGGAGACCAGGACAGACCTAGAGACCAGGACAGACCTAGAGACCAGGACACACCCCAGGACAGACCTGGACACCAGGACACGGCCCAGGACAGATCTGGAGACCAGGACAGGACACAGGACAGATCTGGAGACCAGGACAGACCTGGAGACCAGGACAGACCTGGAGACCAGGACAGGACACAGGACAGATCTGGAGACCAGGACACAGCACAGGACAGATCTGGAGACCAGGACAGACCTGGAGACCAGGACAGGACACAGGACAGATCTGGAGACCAGGACAGACCTGGAGACCAGGACACGGCCCAGGACAGACATGGAGAACAGGACAGACCTGGAGACCGTTGTGAGCAGAGAGTTTTACCATCCTGTCAGATGTTGATTGTCAAGGACACTGCTGGAGCGATGGCTCATTTAGCCCTCTATACTGACCATCTTGAATTATGGAGGAACGTTCACAGGGCTTCTTCTTCTTCCTATGTCCTGTTCGCTGGATAACAGTTCAGCCTGACATTCATGAAACATTGAGCGGCTGGAGACTTACAAGTTACACCCTTTAAAATGAAGCCAATTCATTTATTTAACATATGGTTTTAGATAGATTTTTGAGGGAGTGGATTCATTTACGGTTTTTCATTGAACACACATTTTGTCAGTGAGTTGTACTGGCCTTGTGCCACTCTAATCCAGTGAACCTGATGAGCTTTGGACACGTCAAGCCATTCAAGCTGGATAGGAAATGACAGATGATGAATTCATAACGGAGGAGGTAACTGAATTTATGAGCTTGCAAAAACCGAAATGCTATCCTCCGTGGAATATATTGACTTGTGTCATTTGGAAAAACAAATCCCTCAAGAGAAATGTGGGTTTGAATTGCAGATCGAATCCGTCTCTCTGCGTTCCTCCCCTGCCCAACAAGTCACAGGGACACCAGAACAACAGGGGGCGCTGGTGTGCCAGAAACCAAGCTGCATCGTTTGAACTGAACTTTGACTTCAACCACTGTATTTTCAAACAGGCAGAAATTCACACTCTACACACCCCCCCTCCCCCTTACCCTCCCCAAGACTGTGAGGTCTCTCCATTCAGATGTGCTCCTCTTCAGCTGTACTCATACCAAACCCTCACAGAGACAGGACCTTGACTGAGAGATTTGCTTTCTTGAACGTGAACCGGAAGTGGGTGGAGCTGGTTCTTGATGCAAAGCACATGCATATGGGCTTGCTTTGCAAAGGCTTTTTGGTGAGTAGGTGTACATCGGTAACGGTAAGCTGTAGAGGCGAATCGACATGCTGCGCCATGCTGCGCCATGCTGCGCCATGCTGCGCCATGCTGCGCCATGCTGCGCCATGCTGCGCCATGCTAGCCACCTTGAAGAAAGACCTGCTGGTTCAATGCCGGCTAACTTCTCCCACATGTGTTTGGACTTGGACTTGGTACTAAAGGGTGCGTCATTGCAGCACACAGCTAAGATAAGTAGTATTGCAGTGTCTCAATTCTGGGAGAAGAGAGGTCTGTGCTGTAACCTGCTGCTGTGATTGTCTGTTAGAAAAGTCCAGGAAAGTCAGAGAGGGAAGACTTGGTCAGGGTTGGAACCCAAAAAACCCCGAAAACCTGACATGGTGATTCAACTTATGAGTGCAAATATAACGTGTCACACACACTGTAAAACAGGTAAGCTGTAGCCATGGTAACAACAACTGCATGACAGGGCAACGCAAACTCAATGCTTTGGCTCATGTTAACTACTTTGGGGTCAGGTTTGGACAAAAAAAACAAACATACAGAAAGCTTGTTAGATTGGGGTCAGGCTCAGTTACTATTCTGAAATTGGGTTTGGTCCAATCAGAAATGTGTGCTCCGAGCCACACTCTGGTACGAGTAGATGAACTGAGGCTGCTGCACAGACAGCAACGGACTGTGAGACCAGTTCCACCGACTTCAGCTCTCCGATTCGAGCCTCAGGCATGTGCGGTAAGCGACTGCACCGATTCGCCACAGGGCTTTGGAGGTGTGTGAGCACCATGACCAGAGCTGAGGATGTCCTAGAGCCACGTTTGTGACAGGAACCTGGTTGTTTGGCATGACACAACACGTAATGCACTACCTCCTGCAGCGGTGCCATTTCCAAGGATGAAGTATGCTAGGAAGTCATCCGTTTAGGACTGAAAACTGGGTAAAGAAAGAAAGACAAGACAGGTGGTAAGGTAAGGGTTTGAAACTTGACTTTCTGTCAGGAGAAAATAAACAGCAGATTCACATTAAACAGCATGTCCCCTCGAGCTGTCAGCAGTAGCTTCAAGTGCGCCCTCTCTAAATGTCAGCACAAACCGCTCATTACATGAAAGCCCATATTACTGACGCACTGAGTCATTATGAACTTTGATTATTTCCATCATTTTACAGAGACTGCTGAAGTTCTCCACTGCTGTTCCTATCACACACACACGCACACACACACACACACACAGATACACATACGGCATTTAAACACACACGTTTGTATTGATGTTCTTGTGGGGTCAAAGTCTAAGTAAAGTCGCATTCAAAATCTTGAACCCTTGATCCTAAGCCTAAAAACCAAACTTCAGGCCTAAACTTAACTTCTAACTCAAAATGTAATACTAACCCTAACACTACCCCCTGTAAAACTGTATTGAAACATCATTTAACCATGACAAGAACATTTCCCCACCAGGTCAAATCTGACTGGAGACTTCCGTTCCCCACAAGTACAGCTAAACAATTCACGTATACACACACACACACACACACACACACACACACACACACACACACACACGAACACAGCTTTAAGCCTGTGTGCATTTTGAGGTGAAGATATTGCAAGGGATCGGACCTGAGTCTTATGTAAATACTGTGGATATTTTAGAGTGTTTCTAAGTTATTGGTTACGTGAGCAGTGTGCTACAATATCGGGGGGTCGTTAAAACACCCACTATTACAAACGGTGGTTTTACAAGATACCTTCTGCTTATGCTAATTGGTCCCGGTACAGAATTCTCCACAAAAAAATCTGAATAAACTTCCTAGCTGAAAAAAAGTGCACTGAACGCATTTGAAATCCACCAAGTGCCTTTCTAAAACTGAGAAAACCATTGATGTTTCTGAGAACAAATTAAACAGACAGGTCTTATTGGCCTCATGGAGTCCAAATAAAATGCAGGTTTCTGAGAAAAATGTATGAAATAGTAAGCGGCTGGCACGAATGACCTGACTGTGTGAACATGTTGTCCTCTATGATAGCCATCCCAGCGGCAGCCTCATGAACCAGAACACACATTACCTTTTCTCCTGGGTTCCAAAGAGAAGCCATCGAGAGATGGATGGATCTCATTATCGGACGTGCTTCATTAAAAAGGGTTCTAATGTTCTCTCTTTAGCGCAGACCCGATGCACCATCAGTGCTGATTGTAACTGCAGCCTCAACATCACTTAACGTCACGTTAAAATGTCCCTGGTCTGCCTGCTGCTTTGAGTTGGACTTGATAGAGGTGCAAGTCAGCAGATTAATGGAGGCGAAAGCACCCATTCTCTTTTCTTCTCCTTAGACATGAGAGGCACTTTAATGTCTCGAGAGTGCAGAGTGCTCTTCTGTCTTCACAGACGTCTTTCAATGACAGCATGTAGGAACACTCCAGCTCAGAGCAGCTCATGTCTGAGTTTCCCGGGCTCCTCTCTTTCCCTTTCCTTCAGCTGCTCTCACTCTCTCTCTCTCTCTCTCTGATGGTCTTTCTCTCTCAAGCTCGCTCGCTCGCTCTTGCGTGCGCTCGCTCGTCTTATCTCTCTTCCTCACTCTCTCTCTCGCATGCTCTCTCTTATCTTATTCTTCTCTCTCTTTCTCGGTCTCTCTTTCTCTCTCTGGTCGGGTGAGGGGGTTTCATCTTATCGCTCCCTCGCTTCCTACTGAGAGGCACTAGTATGTAGTGTCACACATCTGAATTGCAGCCGCTGCCTTTGTTCAAGTGCCACATATGGGCAGCAGAACAACAAGGTCAGACATGCTGACGTTATTTGTGATCAATGTAATTATCTGGGGAGGCATCATGCGGTATTATCATGGTCGAGGCGGAGTCGTAGAAAAGACAAAGACCCACCATTATCGCCAAGGTTAAAAGGTTTCAGAGGATGGCGACGCACGCTTGGTGGGGAGATGAAGAGCATAAGAGGATGGGAATCAAATCTTTTGAGATGCTGTGCTTCAGCTGTAAATAAACAAAAAAACAACAACCCAAAATAAAATGTCTATTCCACCATGCGACTCCCTTGTATTGTCTTGGTGCGTCATGTGATGTCTCTTTGAGCCTTTAGCGTTCAGCTCTCACCTCAGTCCCCCTCTCAGAATCACCGCTGTTCTCCGTCACCTGGGAACGCAGGGTCAGCTTGGCAGCTGTTACACAGAGACAGAGGCTCTGAAGTCCCACTGCTTGTGCCATTGTGTTAATCACACTCATAGCTGCCCAGAGTGTCCATTAAGAGTCGATTTCCCTAATGAAGACCAGGATTACTCAAAGTATAGACTTACTGTAGGCCTCAGCAAGTGTGCTCAATCAAACTCCCAGAACTGGGGGCAACAAGACAGTCTCTGGCACCCTTTCAAAGAGAGCTCACTTAAAATGAACTTAATACATAAATTACCCTCAGAAATGACGGCAATATGGATACCAAGTATGTGTCCTGGAGCGTTGAGGCGATTATTCTAATGTGCAAAGAGAGAACAAGGAAAAGAACATTGAGTCACTTATCATATTTATCATTATTCCCTGAGAATCCCAAGCGCATGCTTGATGGGGGCGGAGGATTGGGCAAAAAATGGTGCCCAAATCCTCCCTAGACAACTTTATCTGTTTAATTCACATATATAGCTGTGTTCTTGAGCTGTCGCTTCCCACATGTGGAATCTCTCAGGGAAACTGGGAGACTTTCACAAGGAATTGAAGTACACTCTGTAGCAGGGATGGGCAATCCTGGTCCTGAACGTTTTTTTGATGTTTCCCTGCTCTAGCGCACCTGATTATAATTATCAGGCTTCCACAGAGCTTGATAACAACCCATTCATTTGAATCAGGTGTGCTGGAGCTGGGAAACATCCAAAACCTTCAGAACAGCGGCCCTTGAGGACCAGGTTTGCCCACCCCTGCTCTACAGTCTGAAAGATATGAATCTGCTCAAAGTAACGGTTTTGCTGTTGAGTTTCGGACGCAGGACACATTCCCTCTCTCTTCCTCTCAGGTGCAAACAAACGCCTTTAATATACGGAGAACTTCCTGGCCTCAGAGGAAGAGAGGAAGACGGACGTGCTCGGAACAGGAAACAACCCCAGCAGCCAGTCTTCAGAGGACAGACCATCTTTCAATGGCTACCCAATGTTCCAGTCAGGCCCCTATAGGGATTTCTCTTCTCTAAGGGCCCTTGAGATGGGAAGCAGACCATCTACATCCTGCCTCCCCCGGTGCCAGCGGTCAAGGGTTATCATCAGTGTTGAGGGCCAGGAGGAGAGTTATGACTGAACACAGCCCCTTACTGGCAGATGTCCTCTCACAGAGAGAAGCCTGGAGGTGTACAACGTACAGCCTTCACCAATAAACGCCAACCTAGATTAGAGCTATGGGGGGAAACAGGAGGGGGTGCGAACACGACTGTCAAACACGGGGCTCTGCACGACGACAGCCATGACACATTAATCTCGGTCTGTGTTACGGTGACAAATGTCTATTTTTCACAGGCGGGTGGCGTAAGTAATTATATACAAATGAACTTGTCAGAGCCGGCCTGGGAGACTATCAGGAGGGCTTGTTCCCGCCTCACTTGGCTTCTCTCCTGTGAAATTCCCCCACACCCCCTCTCCTTCCGACGAGCGCAAGACTGGGGAATCCAAAAACACGAATATACATTTCAACTCCCCTGCCAGCAGCAGTTATATTTTTAGGCAAGGGGCAGGAATCTTTTTCAGCGCCCGACGGCTTTGCCAAACGCCCATAAATGATTCAATCGGAGCGTGCACAAGTAAATAACATTAAAGTTAGATGATCAACTTTCTGTTTGGCTCTGATGGAGACGTACAGTGAGAACTCCTGAATGCCTCAAGAGTGCAGGATCTGGACCGAGCAGGATCTGGACCGAGCAGGATCTAGACAGTGCAGGATCTGGACAGAGCAGGATCTGGACTGGACTCTTGGTCTCTGAGATTGTCAGCGGACGGAGACAATGGGATCAGTTTTCGGTTTTGCGTAGATGATTTCACATCTGCATTTCTACGTTGGTTTTATGTGATTCTACCAATTACTATCAAATGTACCCTTGGGCACTGCACACCGAGGTCAGTTATAAACCAAACCCCAAAAAGCTGCAGTAAAACTGCACACAGCTGAACCCAACAGCTGTGATGAAATGGGAGCAAACGAGGAGTATGATGTTTCATGATGACAAACTCAAGGCTAACCAGGTCCCCTCATGTCAACTCCCACACGTCTGCCCTTTAAAACAGGGGGAAGGAAGAAATCCTCTGGTCTTGAATAGGAAGGGCGAGCAGACCTCGAAGAGTCAAGTCGCTTTGACGCTCCCACTCCTACCGCCTTTTTCTCCCTTTCTTCAGACGTCTCCTTCTCCAACCAACGTCCCCATTTATATCACTTTGTGTCAGTTCATTACAATATCCCATTACTTTCCATCATGGCCGCCATGTCCTAATGTCCCTCTAGCGCTGTGTCTGAGATTAAAACCCTAATGCCCGCTCCCTTCTCTCATTAGAGAGCCTGCCCAGATACACTTGTCATCGCTGCCTGCCACACCGCCAGACTGCCCTGTCAGCGCCACCAAGATGGAGGGCTCCCCGGATGGACTTTGTTGTTGCTCTTCGTTTCCGTTGCTTCCTGGCCGGCGCGGGCCGACTCTCGGCCTTTTGCTTCACAGCGTCCGCGTAGCGGATTAGCAGCCCAGTATCGATCCACCTCCTATTCAACGGTTACGATAATCTCATCTGCTCTTCAAGCCTTCCTCTGAGGATGTACCATCTTTGAGGGGTTCACCCAGGTCTGTAGGAACCAAGGCTGGTCATGATGTGTTGTACAGCCAGGTCTGTTGGAACAAGGGCTGGTCATGAGGTGTTGTACAGCCAGGTCTGTACAAACCAGGGCTGGTCATGAGGTGTTGTACAGCCAGGTCTGTACAAACCAGGGCTGGTCATGAGGTATTTTACAGCCAGGTCCTTTTATAGCTCACCTGCCCAAGAAAAGGGTTAGAAGAACTACCTTGCCACTTTGACAAGACTAATATTGTGGACTTTTACTGTGAAAGACCGGGGTGGAATGTGTGAAAGAGAAAGATAATGTAGCGTGAAAACTTACAGGGATGAAATAAGTCCCTTGATTGTAGCTTTGAGTACTGCTGGTTTCTGCAAGTGCTCTGCGTTTCGTTTCATGTCGAGGACAGATTTGCATGTGTTGGATATCATCACCTAAAACGAGATGACAAAAGGGCACATCTTTTCGCGAAGGCCTCTTTGAACCAGAGTGTAGATTCACAGAACGGGATACATCTTTCCTCGAAAAGCAGCAAGTGAATTGTTACCGACGTCAGCGTTAAAACAATGGGGCCCGATGTTCATTTCTAAATGAGCTGTCAGATCGAGTTGATTTGAGGCTTTTTGTTTTCATCTCAAAAGGAATCATCTTTGCACAGAGATCACAAGCTTAGGAGCCCAGAGCGAACATGCCACCCATGTTGGAAGCCCTGTCTGTGCACTCCAGCACCTTGCTAATTAGATTTCCACGGAGCAGAGAACAAGATTTTAATGTGTTTTGCAGTTGGTGCCAATGCCATTGGTGCAATGGCTTTTTGTTTTAGAGTGGAGGGAAAAAAAGTACTGACACAGATTGTAATAATTCAAAGATTGCCAGATCTGGAATCTTTGCCATGGAAACGAAATTGTCAACAGGAAGTATGCAAGAGAAGATAGTGGTGCTCTTGGCATTGTAGAATAAGCACCAATCATGGTGCAGCAACCAAATTCTTTCATGTGCTACTCTGAACAAGGGTTACATTGTTGTAACACACGCAACCTGTGATTTCATAAACACAATATCAAGGCCTCCGCTGAGGCTAGGATTTCACCAAATGAATACTGTAATAACATTGGCCTCCTTCAATTTTCATACGTTTTCAGGCCTGAAGTTCATGACAAGTTCATTAATAACCATATACCGTGAAGGTTTCGCAGAGCCAGAGAGATACACAAGGTGAAGAGAACATACACACACGTTCCCTCACACACACACACACACACACACACACACACGCACGCACACACACACACACACACACACACCCTCTCTCTCACACCCACAGAAACACACACACACACACACTTACACCACGCACACAGACACACACAAGCTTAGAAGCATTTACACACACCTTGGAATGAATCACTTTTTCAGACTCTGTCTTTTTGCTTTGCTAGGTATTGTAATGAATCACCGCTCGGAAGCTCTGGCTCAAATCAATACAAAGAGCCTCTGCAGCACTATCTCCAGCTTATTACAATATGGCTGCAGTCGTTGGAAATGAGTTCTCAGCGAGGAGGCGAGTGCGTCCCCTCCAGCTTTTTAAAAATGCATGGGATTAAGAAGGGACCGGGCGCTACAGGACCCTGCAGTCTCTGCTGATGTGGGGGGTGAGGAGGGAGGGAGGGGGTGAGGAGGGAGGGAGGGAGGGAGGGAGGGGGGAAGGGGACATGAGAACGGAGGAGAATGGACACTTCTCCCTCCGAATCTGTCGGAAGGATAGCAGTCGTTGAAGGCTTTGTTTGGCAGGGAGTGGTGTGTGTATATGTGTGTGTGTGTGTGTGGTCTCGTTTGACTACCTTTGTGGGGACCAGATGTATATATGTACATATGGGGCCTTTTTTCTAGGCCCCTTAACTTGAAATATTGCATAAAATGTTAGTGTTAGAGGTAGAATTACACAAAGGGTTAAGGTCTGGGTTAGAGATAGGGGTTAGGAAAAAAACACATTTTTAATGGAAGCGAATGGTTGGGCCCACTACGATAGAAAAACATACCTGTGTGTGTGTGTGTGTGTAAGGAATAACTACCCCCACCCTGCCACGACCCACAGTGGGTCTGCCAAGGGGTGAAGGGTGGAGGGTCCTACGTCGAATAATTCCCCGTCATCAATTACGTTGCGGACGTCACCAAGACAGGAAGAGAGACCACCTGACAACCACGCCCGCCGAAGCACAAGAGCTGAACGCGATTAGGACCAATTATCACATTCAGACTTTTTTCACACTATCGCTGAAATAAAAACAAACAGCGCTAATGCAGACAGCCCCCCCTCCTCCTCCTCCCCCAAATAACTACGTAAACAACAAACCTAAGTAGCTCTGTGTCTGTGTGTGTGTGTCACAAGGGTGCAAACACACTTCAATGCTCTCTCATGCTGTATCTCCTAAAGCTGTCACCTGGCACTTTTTAAAACTGTGCTCGCTCTACGCTGGGGACAGATATTTCAGCGTGCCCTCGCGGTACAGCAGCAAGGCTCAGACAAACGGCAGCAACCCACACTGCCTCCTCCCTGAGCAGACACTTTGACTGCCTTTGTCTGGACACTTTGAAAACAGACACTCGCTATTCCTTTCCCGACGCCCATAGCTGAGCTGTGAGCATTGTGGAAAAGACAGGGCAATATATTTTCATGTGGTCTGCCTCGATTCATACTCGCTGAGTTCACCGTAATCCTCTCAGCGCTGTTTGATTTGGTGAGCAAACATTCGATACACCCATTGATGTGGTTCTTTTTCATTTTTGTGTTACATAGACCTCCACACCCTTCAGTCAGATATTACAGAAAGATACGACACTATACAAACTTCTGAAAAGAACTGCTGTAGCCGGTGAAGAAATTCTCTGAAAGAACGTTCTGGAACCTGAGATTCAAGATAAACCCCTTGGGCAAGGTGATCGAAACTGTAAATGGTTCTTTCAGAAATGAACGCTTTTACCTGTATGTGGAAATCTACACAGGCCTGAGATGTTCAATAGTGTTTTTTTCTGGCGCATTCTTCTATTGTTTCAAAGTGGTTTCAACAAATTCCCTTTTGTTGAGCGTGGGTCATCAGATCTTTGGTTCGCTGCCCCGCTGGTTCTTCCGTTGCGAATCAAGATACCCAAACTAAGACCGACAGAATCCTCTCTGCATATTTATTCAGCTGGGATTGCTTTTATGAACAACCCTGACATTTCACCAAAGGTCATCAAGCCAAAGCAGAATTGTACTCAAATTGTATACTGTAGCTTGACCTTTTTGTTTTCCGTATTGCTAAAGAGGTGCTTTTGAAACCCCAAAAGAATTCTACCCGTATAAAAACTGACTTTCTATCCAACTATACAAATTGTAACTCTCTTAATTAAGGCGGAGTGGGCTGGCCTGGTGTAGTTAATCACTTAGAAATCCATAAGAACATTGGGTGGTAAAAATAATACAATCGTCTGCATAGGTGCGTTTTCATGATGTTGTGTGTGTGTGTGAGAGAGAGAGAGAGAGAGAGAGAGAGAGACAAAGAGAGAGAGCTACTGAGAGAAGGAAAAAAGCTCTTCATCAGGTAGAAGTAAATGCACAGGGCAGCAGGTTTCTCTCTAGATTGGAGGTTAGCCAAATGTGTGATCACATCCCTCCTCCTCTACTCAACTCTCCTCCAACTGATTCTCCGTAACAAACACAGACAGACGGGTTATGTGGAGCTTTATTGAATACTACACTCCTGAACTGCCAGGCGCCATCCCCACTCACATCTGTTTGCACCCGCTAGCCCTCCCCCTCTTTTAACATCTTCTCCTCCCAAACCTGGCTTTCCCTTCCTCCTCCCCCTCTTTCAACATCTTCTCCTCCCAAACCTGGCTTTCCCTTCCTCCTCCCCCTCTTTCAACATCTCCTCCTCCCAAACCTGGCTTTCCCTTCCTCCTCCCCCTCTTTCAACATCTTCTCCTCCCAAACCTGAATTTCCCTTCCTCCTCCTCATCTAATTCCTGTTATTTTCCCTCTGATCCTCCAAATATCTGTTACCCATCTATGCTTGGTACATCCACTCCTGCTCTATCTACCTCTGCTCTAGCAAACTCGGCTGTAGCTACCCCTACTTTATCTACCCCTGCTTTATCTACAACTACTTTATCTACCCCTGCTTTATCTACCCCTGCTCTATCTACCCCTGCTCTATCTACCCCTACTTTATCTACCCCTACTTTATCTACCCCTGCTTTATCTACCCCTACTTTATCTACCCCTACTTTATCTACCCCTGCCCTATCTACCCCGACTGTAGCTACCCCTGTTCTATCTATCCCTGCTCTATCTACCCTGGCTGTAGCTACCCCTGCTCTATCTACCCCTGCTCTATCTACCCCTGCTCTATCTACCCCTGCTCTATCTACTCCGACTGTAGCTACCCCTGCTCTATTCAGCCACCTCACCCCAAGCCCTAGCCTGTTCTTCTTTCTGTTCCACTACCCCTTCCCCAGCCCCCCCTTCCCACTCCAATCTCTCCACACATGCACCCTCTGCCCCCTAGCCCAGCCCCCCACGCCCCCCACACCCCTCTAGCCTCCCCCCCATATCAAACCTAACCTTGTGAGAAGAGATTTTAGGCTTGCCTACTGTGAAGGCCCGGAGAGCCCTACCACTGATAGCAGGCACGGATAATTCACTCTCACTCGCACTCCATCTGGGCTGGAGGGTTATTCTCACCACCTCTCATTCCCTTTCTCAATCTCCCTCCCTCCCTCCTCGCCTCTCCCTCCCTCCCTCCCTCTCTCTCTTTCTCCCTCTGGTCCCCCCCCAACCGCCCTGCTTCCAAGTATGGGCCAAGCGCGGTGATCTACGGTGAGACAGAGGGAAGGAAACCAGGTCGTAACCCCCCCCGCCCCCTCAGATGCCTGGATACTGTCATAGTCCTATCTGGACCTGCCAATGCTCAGCCCCAAATTGGTTTCAATGAGAGTAATTAATGTGCTGCACGCAATGGACATATTTTAGAGATGAGGAAGGCTTTTTAGGATGAAATGGAACAGAGGAGACTGTTAATGAGTTGGCTTGGTACCCTTGTACACCTGCTCATAGTTTCTTATCATCCTGCATACCTGACATTAAAACAAGTTAGGAATTTAGTACTTGAACTCTTACAAACTTACAAAATCATGCCATTCCCATTAAATGGATGAATTGGGGGCCAGGAGTAGGGTGTGAGGTTAGGGGTGAGATTTGAGTTAGAGGTCAGGGTTTGGGTTAAGGTTGAGTGTAGGGTTAATGTTGATGTTAGAGTTCAACTTTCATCATTTCTCAAATATGCTGTGTTTGACTCTGACACTCCCAGGAAGCCGATGTTATCAGTCCGCTAGGTCAAGGGGTCGTCCTGGATGGGCGGATAACAGACGATTGGATGACCCGGCGAGAGATCCCGCCCACGTCTCAGAGCTGTCCAGTCAGTGTTTAGCATGCTGCATGGTGGACACCCATGTGCCTGCCAGGGACACAGCAGACAGTTTGAATGCTGAAGGC
Source organism: Plecoglossus altivelis (assembly GCA_036571765.1). NCBI lineage: Eukaryota > Metazoa > Chordata > Actinopteri > Osmeriformes > Plecoglossidae > Plecoglossus > Plecoglossus altivelis. The sequence continues at coordinate 3,590,211 of BROE01000014.1, forward strand.
AGGCTCACTATACATGGCCCATTAAGGCCATTTGTGTGTCCCAGACTGTTGGTATAATGATGTGTGTCGGATAAATGGCTTTGAGCTCTGTTTGCTACCAGGATGTAAACTACCTAAGGGGAGTTTGTGGCACATGTTGACAGGCCATGGCCAATGAACTCTGAGGGAGGGAATGAATGAGGAGAGAGAGAGGGAGAGAGAGGGGGGGGGAGGGGGGGGAAGAAAGGGGAGAGAGAGAGTGACAGAGAAACAGCTGAGGGAGAGGTCGAGTGACAGAGAGAGAGAGGAACAGAGAGATACAAACCAACAGAGAAAGAGGGAGAGACCGAAGTAAAGTGGAGTAGCGCTCATCTCTCCGGGAGACTCCCCAATCCTCTATGGCCGCGCTGACCCAGACCCACAGCTTCCACAGCTGGTTAAACTCTGATTGGCTCTCACCACCAGCCTGGCCAGCTGCTGTTCGGTCACTAACAGTCAGCACGGAGTCACGCCCAAAAAAACAAATAACAGTAATGAACTCATAATGACATCCGCGCTTCACGTCACTGACTCAGCCCTCAGTTCCTCACAACGTGGTCAAGGGCAACCCAGGATCAGTTTTATATGCCGCAGCGAGAAAGAAAGATTTACTGATGGCACTGGGCTGGCATTCTCACTATCCATCCTCATAAAAGACTCACTGGTTCGCAGTCTGTATCGATTGTGCTTTGGAGTGAATATGATCATATTTTGTGGGGAAAAATTTATGTACTTGGGATAAGTAAAGTGCATTTAATTTCTAATGGTACTCATTGATTAAAAATCTGTCATCTATCAAGCAATAAAGTATATCACACAGGCACGCGCAGGCATCCGCACGCACGCACGCACGCACCCGCCTATTTATAGATCACCTATCGACTTTGATGGCAGGGAAGTAGATTCAATTCAGATTTGACTTTGGTGCAGGGAAATTGTTCCAGCCAGGGTCACGATGCAGGAAATATGTAAAGTATGCAGCAGCATTGCAACACAAAACAAGTATCTGAGACGAGACCTGGGGAAGGTCACCTTTGAGAGAGTCACCGGGAGTCCTATTCCCCAGTATAACTGTGCAGTATATATATGACCTGCTCAGCCTCACCTGTGCATCCCCTGCCTCCGACCTCGTGTCCGGAACTCGGCTCTTTGTTTCCGAGAATGGACCAGAAACCGAGGCTGAAATCTCAGTTTGGCGGGGAGTTTACGAGCGAGTGACCTCTGAGGGGGAGTGGTCAACGACGTTGTCCCCTCGCCGTCTCACCGCTGTTATCTTGTCAGGCCCGGAATGGTATTTCCTTGTTTTCTCGCCCTCTGATGTTACTGGAAGTTTATGCAGAGATGCGGATGTCGAAACGCCTCTGGTCATATTCATAAATCATTACCCCCTCTCTCTCTTCCTCGCCAGCGCACTCAGGAATTTCATCAAAAATCAGAAACAAAAGACACATCAATCTTTTAGGGTCGCCTATATTATAAACCCTCAAGGCACTCAGCGCTGTCTGATTTGATAACCTTGTCGTCGTTGTTCTATTCGTGGAAGGAGTCAGGATGGACGTTCGATTCCGACGGAATAACTTCCAAATAAAAAGTTTTGGGGGAAGCGAGCGCCTGAGGACGGTCGCCCGATTAGAGATGTTGTTTCCGTTCTCAAACCGCGGCGTCAGACAGCCAGGTTGTCACGACAACGTGGTTTATGGCGTTTTGATTCTGGCGAAGGCTGGACGGGGCTTTTTCGCTCAGTCTTACACCAACGGTGGGAGAAATGTCTGCGCCATGCTTATGGTAGAGTCAGGATAATAGGCCAAAGTTATTACCACGCCAGCACAGACCAGGACCAGCTCATTGTCGTCCAACGGCGGAGAACACGGTCTTGGGAATCAGAACACGTTTATTCAACAGCGGTTTAACCTTCCCACGAATCGCACCCGCTAAATACAGAGATTGAGCCAATTCAAGCATAGAAGGAACATGATCAGGGTGGTTGGGGGAGGAGGGGAGGAGGTGGGGGAGGAGGTGGGGGAGGTGGGGGAGGAGGGGAGGGGTTCGACATTAAGAAAACAGACATCTCCAGACGAAGTTCAACGGAGCATTGAAAATAGGTTTTTCTGGACAGAAGAAGCAAACAGCCGCAGCTGGAATGACACAGCCTCGTACAAGCATCTATTAAAACCTCCTTAAAAGAGCCCCCATGCTTCCATGGAACACAGTCACAATACAGCACATTTTTCCTCCTGCTGTTTTTGTATTACCTCCGCACCCTCCTTCGCTGTCAAAGCAAGGTTTTCATAATCATCTTGCCTGGCATGTCATTAATTCCGTTAGCAGATAAACGCAATTCGCGGCTTCCAGGTTTCCTAATTTGACACTTGTGAACAGCGTACGCACAGAGAATGAACGAGGCTCCGAATGGGAAGTCGGAGCGGGAGATGGGGACACAGTGCAAGACGGCTCGAGGAGAGAGAGAGAGAGAGAGAGAGAGAGAGGGGGAGAGAGAGAGAGAGAGAGAAAGAGAGAGAGAGAGGGAGAGAGACTGTCAAGCATATCTGGGACTTAAACAACGCTTGTTCAAGGGCATTTTTAGGGTTCTCCATTGACCACGGCTGTCCGGTGTGCCTACCGTCAATATACACCGAAGAACGTTTATTCAGTTCAGTTCCACCCAGAGATGGGATAAGTAAACCGTGTTGGGTCCTGCTTTGTCTTTGCTAAGCAAACTGAAAGGTGTTTCAGACCCTGTTTGCATGTGAGGTAGAACACTGTGCACTTGCATTTTATTAGCAGGGAGCAAAAATCCTTTGTCACTGACAATTAATCTTGAATGGTCTGGAAACAGCTCACAGAGAGAGAGGAAGAGCGAGAGGGAGAGAGGGAGGGAGGGAGAGGAATAGGTCGGGAGGGGGAGAGAGAGGGAGGGAGAGAGTGGCAGGAGGAGAGATGGATGGAGAGAGGGAGAGAAAGAAAGGGAGGGGGAGAGAGTGGAAGGGAGGGACGGGGTGAGAGAGAGAAAGAAAGAAAGGGAGGGGGAGGGAGGGAGAGAGTGTGGAAGGGAGAGAGATGGGAGGGGGAGGGAGAGAGAGAGACAGGCAGGGGAGAGAGGGAGAGAGGGAGGGAAAAAGCACGTGTGAGAGAGAGGGAGGAGAGAGAGAGGGGTAGAGCATGAGAGAGAGGGAGGGGAGAGAGAGAGAGAGAGAGAGAGAGAGAGAGAGAGGGGGGGGAGAAAGCGCAATGAGAGGGATAAAGATAAAAAGAGGAAAGAGAGAGAAAAAAGAACGAAAGAAAAAGAGGGAGCAGTTAACCATCAAAAGGGCTCCACTCTTCCCTGCCAACCCGCTGTCCACTCCAGCAAGGTCCATGCATATTAAACAATTACAGCCAGACACAAAGCCGTCGCTCTCAACAGCATTATTCAAGCTATACTTCAATGTCTACGCTGAGCATTCTTTCACATTTCTCCTTACCATATTTTTCATGGAAATGAATCCGCTCGTACATCTGTAAAAATGAGTCAAGCCACAGGCCCGCTCGGCCTCGCATGCAAATCCAAAAGAGATATGAGCACAGCTCTACAAGAGAGAGAGAGAGAGAGCGAGACCGAGAGTGAGGCAGAGAGAGAGAGATAAGTCAGAGAGAGAAAGAAAGAATGAGTGAGAGAGGGACAGAGTGAGACCAAGAGAGAGAGAAAAGACAGAGAGAGATAGAGAAAGAGCAAGAGAGAGACTGAGGGTGAGACCAAGAGAGAGAGTGAAGGCAGAAAGAATGAGCATGCACATACACACACAGACGCACACACAGACACAGAGACACACACACAGAGACACACACACACACAGACACACACTCACACAGACTCACACAAACAGACACACAGACACAGACACACAGACACACACACACAGACACACACACACAGACACAAACTCGCAGAGACACACACACACACACACAGATAGCACAAGCGAGAGAGTCACACAGAGAGAAAAATGCGAGAGAGACACTCACAGAGAGATACAGGGAGAGAGAGAGAGAGAGAGAGAGAGAGAGAGAGAGAGAGAGAGAGACAGCGAGCGCGACCGAGAGAAGAGAGAAGAGAGGGGCGTCATTACACTCTCTTTTGACACCGCGATGCCTATGGTGGACGTTAAGCCATCTGTCTTGGTGAACGCAGGACCTATTTCCTCATAATGATCTGAGCTGCAGGCTCAGTGAGGCCCGACAGATCCACCCCAGGAGGAGGGACACAACCCTCCTGTTTGCATCCAGGGCTTATTTGTCTTTGGAAAGGGCATCAGGAATGGCTCCTCTCGCTGCGATCCATCCACCCTCTGGTTGTCCTTTCACATGTCAGTTGGAGATATGACCAGCATCTGAAAGCTATTAGCAGTTCGCAAACGGCCCTCTTTTCTGAAGCAGCTGTGTGGCGCGCGAAACAAATGATATCAAAACAAAATGTGGATCTGGATTTGGACACGCGGCTCGGAATTTATCGGTAGATTTGAATGAATTACGAGAAATTCAGGTGGTATTTTTCAGCCGCCGAATATTATCTGGGGAAGAGCCGGAGAGGAAATTGACGAGACGCCGACGAATGACGCGGCGATCGCCGAGATTGTCGTAACTGTCACGCTCAGCTGAACAGAAGCCCAGTAAATCCACCAGTCTGCTCTCTTGCACGGTCCCAACACGTCCACCCCCCCCCCCCTTCCCAAATATATATTTTAAAAATCTCAAGTCGAGTTGTTTTTCAAAATGTTGGCATCCCGAGCGACATTGGAAAACATACACCGACGTAAAATGAGCCATTTGAAAGCATTACAGTGGAATCTTTGTCCCTGGAGGAAAGACCCCTTGTGTTTCAGTATGAGCACCAGGGGTGACAACAATGGAGTGCTTCTGAGCATGGCTCTTCGGAAGCACCGGGGAGAGGTAGAAAAGCAATTTTCTACCTGCTCCCTTCTGCCATGTTTGGGAGTGAGGTTCAGCGTGCCCCCTGGCACATTGATTCAAAGATGGAGGGGAGGCACAGCGCCGGCGCGATCCTAAACGCGATGACACACGACTCTGTGCCTGATTCGTTGGACAGGTGCATGCTGGGTGATTTATGCGAGCGTCCCCTTTGCAGGTCCCCAGGAGCAAATATCGACTGTTTATTTCTCCCAGCTCAAGGCAACCGGGAGGCAGCAATTTCTTTATTTTTGGGACCCAGGATAAATTGAACCCACAAGATGCAAACGCACCTGACAGGCAGGTTGTTGTTTTTTCTTCTCCCGCCCCCCCCCCTACCCCCCCTCCCCTCACAACTTGGCGTCTCCCTTCCCCTGAAAACAGAAGGAGAAAAAGAGCAAGTTAATAGGCAACCTTATTGATTTGTCATCCTTCCAAAGGCATCCATACACAGCAGGGGGAGGCTTAATAACGTTGGAGTCTTTCGATTGTCTCTCTGAAGCGGTTCAGCAGGATATGAACCCCGCTGTCTTCCATGATGGAGACCCAACGTGAGTGCAGCGGGCCCGGGTTCTCACTGTGTCAGGAGCAGATACCGTGGTCCCCACAGCCACCGGTGAAAGCCACAGATCCACACTAATCCAGTCAAGGTCGGGGGAAATGACAGCCTGGGACGGCTGCCTGTCAAAGGAGCGACGAGGCAGCAAACATTTGATGTTTCGGAAATCTTAACCAAGGTTTTCAAACCTCTGACCGTACTGGATTCTCAGAGTATGTCACAACAGCTACCGTGTGTTCCTGCACAACCCACAGTTGGGACCCGACTCGGACGACCTGCGTTCCAATCAGCCGTCAAGCACACTGGTCAGACAAAAGAACGCCATCCATCACGTTCAATCCACGACCTTAAATTCCCCCTTCAACTCGTCCTCTAACAGGAAGTGGAGCGGGGATGGGGTTTTTGGAGGAAGACCGATTGTCTGCTTTTGCCGTAATTGTGTTTAGCATTATCTTCTCGGAGATACGCAGGTGCAGCCAGGCGGAACAGCCAATTACAGAACAGAGGGCAGAAGCAGAGTGGCCAAAATCAGCCTGCGTGCCGACGCGTACTGATGGTTAAAAGTAATAGAATGTAGATTATGCATTATTGAATAACGAGGTGCAGGAAAGAGCAGTTTCTTATTCAATTTCGCGTATGAATATTTGATCTCTCTCACCACTGTACGCGTGGACTTCCTGGAGAGTAATCTCTCCTGTCATGCGATGGTTCATAATAGACCTGACAGAGCTGTCACTCACATCGAGAAGTGTCTGCAAACCTTACAACAGTCAAACAATCTCAACAGTGCTCAACCGAGCCCGGAAACCCTCCCCCCGCAACCCTCCACCTGTTCTCTCCTTTGTGCGGCCAGACACCCGCAAGAAGGATTTCCAATAAATTACCCTGCGGGGCGACAAACGTTCGACAACTCAGATCCGAGCTGCCTTGTCAGAACTGGGTTTCCCAACGGTGGTTTTCATCCTCTATTTTATTTCCACTGTAATGACCAAATCCACCAACACTCGGTGAGATGCTTTTTGAACTGCTGAACAATGTGGCGGTGGCTTTCGAGAATGGAAAACAGAACATTTCTCCACATAAGCAGCAGTCGCTAAATGGCTCGATGGCCTGTTTTGATTGAACAAATGGGCTTTTGTTTTTGGCAAGGTACTTCCCACCCCCTCCACTTACCGGTTTTTGAAAACAGCCTCTTTTTTTTCACAAACACGTTCAAAGATGACACAGCATCTGTATTTGTTCCTCTTCTCAGGGCAATTTTCAAGGTCAGTTTACTTGCAATTCTCAGCTTTGAGCAAAAGGCTATTTCTAATCTCCGCACAAGCGTTTACACTCCGGTTGGTTTGTGTGGTTTGTGGTTTATTGGTATTCCAGGGTTCCTCTCAAGCAGACGAGTCAATACGCTGCCCTGAGCGGTGGAAGCAGTCACAGCCTTGCTAGTGACTCCATGGTTTCATCGTTAGCCTTAGCATTTCTCCTGACTGGGACGCCTCTAAGACTATTTCTCCTCAGGGCCGAGGGACACCAGACACAGGACTGGACCATGTTTCGATGATTGGGTCACAAAACTCTGGGCTTTTTTTCTCCACACAATTTACTGGCTGGACTTCTTTAGTTTTCTTATGTGAAAATGCAGTCGCTGGTGCTGAACTCCAGTTTGCAGTCGATGCACATACACACCGATACATAGTACAGCATGGGACACAGAATCTATAAACCCATAAGAATTTGAATATTTTGAAAAGACATCTTACAGCTTATATCTGCGAATCTTCTAGTTTTGGCCTTGACCTTCTCTTTCAAAGCGTAAACTTTGAAACTTTGAGACCTCAAACTAAATTCGATGGTGAAAGTGATGATCGATTCATCTCTGTTTTATGAAGTACACATCCTTGACTTACTTCATCTATCTTTTAATTCGCAGGAGATACACATCACACCATTTATTTTTGTTGCGAACTGAAAGAATCTCCCACGTTCTAGAGTATCTTGTCATTTCATTTTCACATGAGGTGCTGTTTCATCCATTTCTCAAAACAATAAGACCCAACACCAGTTTGTAATATTGCAGCGATGCCCGTCAATCTTTATTGACCTGCTGAAAAGGAACTCTTTGAACCAAACACAATTCACTAGGTTCACATGCAGACCCTGAAACACTCAAAAAATACATTATATTTCATTCTTTCATTAAAACATTAAACTTCAGCCATTAATTCTGCATCTCATATCACACAACAAGCATTAGTATCGCACTACAGTATTTTCCCTTGCCATGTTGTCAGGAAAATATCTCCTTACATGACGCACAACAGGTGCATCTTTTCTGCATAAATCAGGACTGATTGCTGGCTGTGTGAATGTACTTTTAGACAGAGTTCACAGCTTTGGGGGCGATTTGTGTCAATTAAGACGTAATGTTTTAGTTGCTTTTGACATGTGCTTGGAATTTGCAGCGTGCGTGAAGTCGATGTGAAAATGACTCGCACCAAAAAACAACACTTGTGTTTGTTGAGTAATGATGTATTTCAAAGACCTCAATATCATTTCAAGTATCTCGGCATTTGAAAAAAAAAACCCTGTCAGCTCGCATACTTTAGAAGGGAAGAGTTTCTTGTACCAAAACCACGGCACTGTAATGAGCGTTGTAACAAGAGGAGCAGGATTCTATTGACCTGGCACAACATTATTACCTCAGACCAACGCTCAGAGATGAAACAGACACGAGTTACAAATCATTAACTTTTTAAAGAAGAGGTTTAAAGTTTTTTGTCCATGGTCAAAAGTCATACACGTATTGTATAAAAAAAAAAAAATGGCCATCAAACTTTTGTGTGAAACAATGAATTTGCCCCTGGTGGCTTCCTGTGAGTCAAGGAGAGCCAGATAAGCCTAATGACTCACGCACTTCAAAGCAGATTCATTTAAATATTAAATATGCGGCATTATTAATTTAAAAAGAAGTGTTGAATTGCATGGGCAGGGTTTCTCTGGCAGATGTTTGGGCTGACAGCAATTGCAACAAGAGCAAATAGCACCAGAGAAAAATGAGACACAGAGAGAGAGATAGACAAAGACAGACAGAGAGGAAGAGAGACCGAGACAGAGAGAGAGACAAAGCGCTAAAGAGAGAGTGGAAGAGATGGGTGGGGGAGAAGAGAGAAGCAACGTAAACACGATAAACACTAATTAGCTACTCTAATTGAAGTGCACTATTAAAGTAATTACTAGGCAGAGGATGCAGTATTTACACTCATAAATAACTCTGGCAGGGTACTGGAAGCATAGCCAATCGGAGCGTAGTATCCTCTCCCCCCCGCCTCCTCTCCAGTCTCAGGACACAGGGGGCGCGGATGATGAGACATCACCAGTGACATGCCGTTCAACTTCTTGTCACTCAAACTCCGCTTCCCGCCACTTACAAGGCGGCAGCGCAGTTGGTCAGCCTGCTGAACGGAAGAGGAGGCAGAACGACGCCGGCGACCTTTGACCCTGCGCTGCGGCACGCGACCCATCTCAGCTCGCCTCGGAGGAAAAAACGAGAAAGGAACCAGGACCCCTCGGGAGGAGAACGTCTCTCCATCGGTACTTTGCCGCAAGCTTTTTCTGCGGTAAAAACAGTGCCCCCGGTTTCTTCTTCTTGGGTTGAAAACAGGCTGGGTTGCTGTCCTACGCTACGCCCTGGAGCCACGGTTGGTTTGCACGAGGCGCAGGGGAGATGTGTTCAACCCATGTTCCTGTCTCCCTCTCCTAATGAGCCCATTCATTAGAGTGTATTAAACACACTGTAATCAGAGAGCACAGGCCTCTGCTGGGACACACCAGCACTTCATCATCTTTCAGACACCCAGGGCGAACCGTTCACTATTAATCACGTCGGCCGTTTGGTCGGGCCACTCGGTCCAATCACCAACATTTTGGCTAATGATGGCCAACACTGGACGCACACGGTTTTATCTATTTTGCCTTCTTTCTGCCTCGTCTATTCACACAAGGGCCATCATTTAAACAGCACAGGAGTGAGGTGGGGAGGAAGGGATCTTCAAACTTTAAGTCTAAAATGAATCCCTTCACAAAGCTACCTGCCTTACTAAACCCATCCCTGACTGGCACAGAATTAATACCATCCAGCTGTGTCACACGCTCAGGAAGCCACTTTGTTCCACTACAGTGCTTGGTATCCTCTAATCACACACACACACACACATAGGCACAGATGCGCATACACACACACACATTTTCCATATTCTCAGAGCCTCCATTTTGGTTTTGCTGTTTGCTGTTGGTGAATGTGTAATGCCAGTGGAGCAGAAGATGACACATCAATCACAGACAGTCCATATCCCCACACCTGCCTGTCTTCCCTCCTCGCTGCCTGACTGTCTCTATGCCATCCTTGCTGCCTGTCTATCTGTCTGTCTATCTATCTATCTATCTATCTGTCTATCTGTCTGTCTGTCTGTCTGTCTGTCTGTCTGTCTGTCTGTCTGTCTGTCTGTCTGTCTGTCTGCCTTCCTTGTCATTCCACCTCCATGACTGACCCGTCTGCCCGCTAATCTTTTGCCTACCTGTTTGTCCATCTATTGTAAATCTCTGCCCGCTTCTCCCTCCCCCCCCCCCAACCCAGCCTGTCCTCTCTTGTCCCTGTTCCCCACAGCCAAGCTCAGAGTATGTGTCCGTGGGGAGCCAATCAGGGATAGGGGGAGGGGTTTTGAGAGGCGGAGCACCATTAGAAAGCTATGCATTTATGTCTTTCAGTTGATGTGGGGTACAGTACCGCTCAGCCGTGTGCAGAAGCTAGCTCAAAGAGATCCCCTGTGATGTTCTCTTTCACCCGCTGTTGAAGTGTGGCAGAGCAGCCATGGATCGCAACAAGGTTTTTTACGGTGGTAATATTGATCTGCGGCTAACCTGAACTAGCACGACTCTTCTGCAAACTGGGATTCGAGAAAGTCTCGAGGTGGCGGTTTGAACTTGCGTCTATCTGACATCTACCAACTCGGCCCAAGGGATTGGGAGAGGATATACCTCTGGCTTGTTTGGCACTTATCAATGCTCAACATTGACTTGGTGGTTCATTGCTTTGACTCTGCTAACCTCCACAGCCACCTCTAAGACAATGCTGAGCTGTCTGGCTTGCTTAGCATGCTGCTGTGGGTCTGGGAACAGATCCTGAATCAAGCTGTGTGACAAATGTAAGAGGGTATGGTCAAATTGGTAGCAGAAACTCATCTTCTGACAGATAGTCTGGCTGTTTCACAGTTGTAATAACTAATATATTCATACGGACAATTGCTCGCATATTTTATTTGTTTGCTGAAAATGAATGTTCAATTTAGTTTGATGTGACGACCTTCCACTAATACCACGCTGAGCGAGAATTTCACTCTACAAAAGGCAATTTACATTTCTATTTTAACCTTTGATGTTTTGCAACCAGGTGGGGAATGACAACGAAATTCATGGAAGAATGAATGTTTGGACAAGGAAATGTATCTTTGAAATGACATTTAAACCTCATGCTACTAAGATTGAGGCCGACTGAGGACGCAGAGACCAAAACATTGTAATCGCTGAGGAATGTCAATCACGCCCTCAACTGAAACAATCCAAATTATCACTGAAACAAGTCCAGTATAACTCATGAAAGTCATGCGGTCTTCCTTGAACAGTCCCAGGAAACTTTGGCGACCTCATTATATTTTGGTTGAAGTCTCACTTTCCCTTTCATCCTCGTGACCAAATTAAATTGTCTAATTTCCATTAATCGTCCTCACAGCTTCTGCAAACACCGTGTGGCGTCTTCATCCGGGCCAGCCCTCAGGAAACAGAACTCCATTAAATAGGCGAATATCAGCTGGGTAAAACAAGCAAGATTTATTTGCTTTTTTTAGGGTGAGGATGTCTGAAATTAAAACAGTTTTCTTGATAGACTGAGATGGTGTGTGTGTTGGTGGTGGTGGTGGTGGTGGGGGGGGGGGTTCCCCACAGAGTAGAGGGGCTATGCCCTGAGGGGCTCACCTACATCTGTCGACAAAAACACAGCAGCGCCATGACAACCTGCTGCTCCCACACAAACACACACACACCTCCTGTGAGCCATCTTCATGTGACCTGCTGGTGGTGAGGTTCACAGCTAGCTGTGGGACTGGATGTAGCATCAACACCTTATTAACTTGACACAGAAAGAAAGCCCCAAACTGCTGTGGGTCTGTGTTCGGTCCTGCGGTCAACGCCTTGTGATGAGGGTTCACCCTGCGTCGAGACATCGCAACGTTTTAAAACCCTGGAATTGATTGGCACCTAGGAAAGGTTACCAGCCTGTTACGACATCATCACCCCCCCCCCCCCGGTGAGCCCATCCCATCTCCTGTCCTACTCCACAGTACCAAAAGGATCACAGGGACAGCATCACAAGCAGTGCGAGCCACAGGGGGCGTTTTTAGCTGTTTAAGAGCGATTGAGATAATGACTCAGGCATTAAGAGATCTCTCTCTGGTGTGGGCCGGGAGGCGAACAGAGTCAGCCTGTTAGCGAACCAAAACCGCCTTGTTAGGTAACCAGCGGGAGGGACGGGCGGATTGGGGGCGCCGCTCTGTAGCCGGGCAGGATGTGGAGAGGATGGGATTTACTGTCACACAGGTAGAAAATCCAGGATCAAGCCTACAACTGTCTCCCTGTGTTGCCATCAAGGCTCCCCAAAGAATGACATGGGGAACGCAGTAGATGGATGTGTCCAAGTCCAAATCTCCCTTTGGGGACGAGCGAGTTGTAGCTTGATAACTGAAGCCGTGCAATGTTGGAATGATTAACTTGTTATTTCAGAGGTGAATAAAAGAGGATGATGGAGACTGTAACCTTGAGTGAACCGCTGAGTAATGATCCATAGACTCTCTGAGCAGAGGTGAAGACAGACGTCCGCTGGGACGGAAAGCGAACGCTGCTCCTCAAAAAGTTCCTTCGATAAATCGTTCAAATATATTGCCGCTGGATCATGACTCACAGAGGAGCTGTTAAAAAGGTGCTCATCATCTCTTTTGTCCCCAGACCCCCCCCAAGACTCGATTCCATTCATCAAAACTACAGTCTTGTGACTTTCTGTAAAGCTTGGCGAAAGAGCTGGTTTGATTACGAAGAACGAACCGCAGTAGTCAGAGAAACCTCATGCTATGTGTGACAGTCTGCTTATATTAACCAGTTCAAACGGAATGGTCTGAAATCCCAGAGGTGTACACGCTACCACTCCTCACCCCTGCCCACTGCCCAACCACGGTACAGGTGAGGTCTGTGGATTCGCCACAAACCCATTCGGAGCAAGGACAATGCCAACCACAGTCCCGTATCCAACCCTAGCTTTCTCTGGGAGTTCATCTGAGGTCACTTCCTGCATTGACTCATCGCCACAGTGCGTCTCACCGGCATCGCTGATTACACTTGATTTCTTGTCAGACCACAGTACAGGAAGTGTTGTGCTTAAGAGGAAAAAGGGGGCTGGCCGCCCTGATGGGAGTCACGTGGGGACCAGGGCTGGGCTGGAGGACAGGCGGGCCGGACATGGAAGGAGACGTGTGGCGACGGCTTGACGATGAGCCGCTGTGATCTGCAGGCTGCAACAGCCTGGTAATGAGCGGAGGGGAGAAGTAGAGGAGTCATAAAAGATAGCATTTATGCAGTACCTCAGGGGAAGTGCTGGAATGAATCTGTTCTGCTGAACCCCCCCCCCTCCCCCCCTCCCTCTTATTCCTCTCTCTAGTCTCTCTCCCTCATCTCTCTCTCGCTCTCTTCTCTCTAGAAGTCAGGGTCTTGCCGTTCTGCTTTAGGGGTGTACTGTACAGAGTTCAGAAAGGGTGAATTCCAAGACTCTATCTTGGGGTTTTGAGTGACAAGCAGAAAGTGCAGCTACCCAACTCGGAAGGTTTTTTGGAAGAGCTTTGGGATACTGAAAACCACAATCTGGCAGTAAAAAGCATGTTTTTGCAGTTCACGATTGTACAGGTTCCGCAACGTGAAATCAGGACACAGTAAAGAAAGATAAATAGAAACGTCTACCTATTGTTGTGAGGAAAAAGTCCCAGAGAAGAGAAAATAAAGATGTAATATTATATGACAACTATTTTTAGTTGGCATTTCAAATCATCGACGACTGCTGTGCTGAAAGGAAAATAAAAGCAAACTGAGTATTAAAATACTCATCTCCAAACAATCCCTCTTGGAGCAGGCGAGACGCTTCAGTTGGAAGTGAAAAAACAAACACGACTGAATAGAAGAAAGATCCAAACCATACATGACCCCCTGCAATCAGTCAGATGACTCCCTCTGGCTGCTTGTCAACCATATTTGGCGCTTAAAGCTTTGTGCCAGAGCCACAACAGTAGAGAAACTAGAGAACTGGGACAATCGCTTTTCAGATTTGAGCTCCGCTGATTAGACAGTGTCCTGACTGACAGTGCTGTGCGTATTAATTATGCAGACGTCTGTCTTGAAGGAGCAGATTTAACTCAGAAAGTCTGGTTCTACAGCCAACAGAATATTCTTCTTACAAGACCCCCTCCTACCCTCTGGCTCCAGAAGCCTATCCTCTGAAGGACTTCAACTCCTCGCCAGATGATGCCACCGTAATCTTTTCCAGCGTTTGGAATAAAGCATTTTTTTCCCACAGTGGAAGCAAACACAGCATGCAGTTTGCATTCATTGATTATTAATTCATAGAACATTTCCCTTCTGGTACCTTTGAAATGGTGAGGACACTGTTCCGTGGCTCCAAGCCATTTGTGCGGTTTGTTTTATCTAGAATTCCTGTGGGATCTCGATTTATTGATGGAGGTGATGGACCAGAGGAGAAGAGCGGAGAATCCAATCTGTTCTCTCGAAATCACATCCTCCATTGAAGGAACAAATTCGTATGGAGAAGTTAATTGTTTTTAATTATTCAACTAATTTCACAGACAATGTGTTTGCCGAACAACAGAAAGCTATTTGGAAAATGGTAGTGAATCACAGATAAAAAGCATTGTGAATGACATGGAAAACTTCAAAACAATGCAGGTGTCTGATGCAGTGTGGCTGTGTGAGGACTCCATGTGCAGTACTTATGATGCTATTGTTGCTAATGACTAGGTGTAACATTCAAACATACGCTCACCTATTTTTTCCAAACAGTTCAACGAGAAAGCAAAATTCTGGCCTTTTGTAAAAGGCAGCATTTTGTCATATGCGAATGTGGGCGGGCTCATCCGAGGCTTGGCAATTATAGCAGAAGAAGGAGTCATTTGCAGCACAAGAGTTAGAGAGAGATGTGGAATGGAAGGCCGCAAGACAGAAGCGAAATTAGAAGATATCATAAGTAAGAGTTTGAAATGGCAATTGGTGTGTTTTTGAATATTCGATCAGTATTTCGTCTATGCTTCTTTGGAAAGTCCCCTAGACACAGAGGCAGCTTTTAGTTTGATGCACAGGTTCACCTGACTCAGTAAAGGCTTTTCATTCTCAATTTTAATTTGACGCATTGAAGATGCAATAACATGATCATTAAAGTTGACTTGAAAAGCCCTGTCTTCCCAGCAAACGGCCGAACCTTTTTCCACAAACAAACATCCAATTTAATTTACCGGAGGGGGAAAAAACACACCCTGTGCTGTCTAATGTTAATGCGACTGAAAGAGAGAGAACATTTTCCCCCTGTGGAGGACGGACTCCCAAACGCAGTTTCATCTTCACCGAAGCGTCCTCCTGCCTCTCCGGTCCTCCCAGTTCCCATGCAGGGTGTGAGATTGAACTCTCCCGGGTGCGGGAGGTGTGCGAGGGGCTCGCAGCGCTGAGATGTGGCCTCTACCCCCGTGGCTGTTCAGACAGACACGCAGGTTGATAGAAACATCGAGCGACTCCTACTGCGCTCCAGATGGTGATGAACGTCCTCCTGGGTGATCAGCCAGGCCTGAGGAACGTGCCGGAAAAATGAACCAGCAGATGATGACGTCCTACACTGGTATAGAAGGCAAACACACCCACGGGGGTGTCACACACACACACACACACTCCAGCAGGCAAATACCCACACATTGTTGCGTGTTTTTGTACTTTGACACATCTAAACGCGCACAGAAATCCACAAACATTATGCAACCCCACACACATGCACAAACACACACACGCAATACCTATGAAAACGGTGGGGGGAAATTACCAAAACAAATTTCCCGTCTAAGTCACACTGAGAGAGTGGATTACTTTCCAGCCCTGAAGTAAAAAACACCATTTGGTCTGCTGAAGTATACAAATCAAAAGTCTCTTTCTCTCTTTTGCAAAACCCCCTTCGTTTTTCATTTATCAGTACATTATCATAGCAATCTCATTTTCCAGTAGGATGATTTTGTCTACCTCCCGCAACCTCCCATGAACTATCGTGCCAAAAAAGCGAGGGGAAAAAAAGCGTTCTTTTTAACCGTTATTCTTGATTTCGTTCGATTTCGCTACGTGACATGAAAGCTAATGAGCATCAGGAGGGTTTGTTCTTACAGGCGTTTGACAAATGGGAACTAGCGATGGTATGCTAACAACGCTACCTCACCCACCTGCGGCTCCACAGAACAACACAGTTCTCAGTCAGTCAGCCTGACCAGCCAACCACTCTAAACATGAGTGTGCTGAGCTCTCTCCATAGGAAGTAGGAAGCAGCGACTTTTCCACCTGTGACAAAGTGCAGACACTGATTAACCCTGAGTCACCTTGACAGGCCTTTACAATCCAGTGGCACTGTAGACAATTACTCCCACAGTCCAAGCACTGTAGCGACCGAGGTAATTGTTGAAAGTGCATATCTGTAAATGCCGTTCTGTTACGTTCATGTTCAAGCATTCATTATCAAAAGGGCTGAGTTCTACGGATGGGCGGGGCTGTTTTTCAGGGGCCGATCTCCTATCGTGAGGTGGCAGTTGGACGTGTGGAGCATGTCTGGCGACAGCCGTGTTGTAGCCTGTAAGGTGGGGTTGGGACAGGCAGGGGTCTCTGAGTGTCTGTGCTCTCGTGTGTGACAGAGCTGTATACCAGCAAGACAGCCTGTGACCCCAAGTCCTAACGTCCTCAGAGAAGTGCTTTCTGTATGTGTCTGCTTGTTGGGGCTAAGGCAGAGACAGCAGGCCAACAGCTGTCTCTGGAGAAGTGACGCATTCAACCCAGCGCTGTTTGTCTCCATGTCCTGAGTCAGCATCCTAACGTGTAAGAAACTGGGTATCCCAGTGGGCTTACATTATCCATTCATCAATAGAAACTTTCACTAATCAATAAAGCTAGTTATTGGATACTAGTTAGTATGTTCTCATGTGACTTTGCTCTTAATAAGAGTACATTGTCTATGCGTCAGGGTTAATAGATGTTCAGGGTCAGGGGAAATAACTGGGTAAACGTCCCTTGGCATGACTTCGTGGAGAGCCAAGTCTGATCTGTCTACCCTGAGTAGTCTGGAGTCATGGGTGGGGGGCTGTACATGTCTGTCTCTGAGGCTGTAGTAACGTCATCACTGCCTGACTGTCACTATCTATGTTTACGTTCTTGTGCCCTGCAAAAGATGGCCCTTCGGCCTGCAGAGTTGAGAGAGAGATGATCGAGACCTAAGTCTGGTGTGGTGGTGGTGTGGTGTGGTGTTGTTGTGGTGTGGTGGTGCAGTGGTGCGGTGGTGCGGTGTTGTTTTGGTGTGGTGTGGTGGTGTGGTGGTGTGGTGGTGGTGTGGTGTGGTGTGGTGGTGGTGTGGTGTGGTGTGGTGGTGGTGTGGTGTTGTGGTGCTGTGGTGGTGTGGTGTGGTGTTGTGGTGGTGTGGTGGTGCGGTGGTGCGGTGGTGCGGTGTTGCTGTGGTGTGGTGTGGTGGTGTGGTGTTGTGGTGGTGGTGTGGTGTTGTGGTGGTGTGGTGGTGTGGTGGTGTGGTGGTGGTGTGGTGTTGTGGTGTTGTGGTGCTGTGGTGTGGTGCTGTGGTGGTGTGGTGTGGTGGTGCGGTGGTGCGGTGTGGTTGTGCTGTGGTGTTGTGGTGTTGTGGTGTGGTGCTGTGGTGTGGTGTGGTGCTGTGGTGTGGTGTGGTGTTGTGGTGTTGCTGTTTATTGTCAGAGATCTGGTTTTCTGTTCCGATCTGCAGATTGATAATCCAGAACTCAACTGAATTTAGTCATTCCCTTCCTCTTCAGGGCAAAGCCTGACGCTCCCAGTCACTGAAACCTCTCATCTCTGTCTGTGAGGCCTGCGATGCCTGGAGACCTCCTAGAGGGTATGGTGACTGCACCCATAACCTCGCATTAACAAACCGAAACACCCCCTTCACCTTGCGCATGTCCCCGAGGGCCCGTTTTCCACGCCTTCCCCTCGGTGATGGCTTTCCCTGGCGGTGCGTCATCGCGGGTTACTTAGCGTTAGTCGATGCGTGCGGCGGAGCTTCCTTCTATTCCGTCGCTGGTGAATGGAGTGGTTATGAGCGCAGACATCTTCCACGCAACATAAATCAGAGACACAACGCTTCGACCGGACAGCTTGCTTCTTCTTAATTATTCCCATTCGCTGCCGGGGCCTCAGCAGCATGCATCATTGTCTGGCGAATCGACTCGCTAGATTGACCAGGAAGCGTGGTGTGACTTTTAAAAGTACTGTTGGGGGTTGATGTTATCAGGCCTGTGCAGGAAGGGCACGGCTAACGTGTCTTCTCCGGTTGTGCTGAACGTGAGACGCGCGCCCGAAAAGGATACGCGCACAGTTTGCAGTATCGCGAAAATCTGAACACAGAGCGAAATACCCCGATCATCATCGTAAAAAGCACGGAACAAAAAAATAATGATACACAGTCGGTAAGCTGTCTGTCTTCCCAGTTCAACCAGGATTCTGCCTTAATGTCTTTAGCTTTCTGGCCTAAGGTAAGAACAGTCGCATGTTATCTCTTTTTCTTCCACCTCCACTCAGTGGTTCTTGGTGGTGCGGAGCGCCGCAATCGATAAGAAAACAGCGGCTTCAATTGCTGCCTGTGTAAACTGACTGCAAGATTTATCCAGTTAATTAGTTGGAGGCCTCCAAAAAAAACCCCACAGATCCAATCACCTTCACCTCCTTCCCTTTCCTGTCTCGTCTCCTTCACTCCTTCTTCCTCTGACGTCACCGTGTCGATAAGAGCCTGCGAAATGGCTACACAGCAAAATACTAATACTGTCACAGAGCACCAACCCGGGCACAGATTGCCAACAAAATGACAGATAACTGAGATGAGTAAGAAGATAAGTAAAACGGCAAGGGTTTTAAAGAACATGATAACTGGATGTTTTGACCCTGGTTGCAGGGGATGGCGAGGTTATGTTATAACAGAGACGTGGTTTTGTGATAGTGGTGATGATGTAATATTGGGGCAGTGTTGTGGTTAAACATCCATGGCGGAAGGCTATGTGGTACATACATAAGGCTCAACTCTTTTCTTCCTCTTTCTCCATGGTCAGTCTTTTATTCTTTGCCTACGCATGTCTCTCTCTCTTCCTCCTCTCTCTCTCTTCCTCCCCTCTCTTTCTATCTCTCTCTTCCTCCCCTCCCTTTTTCTCTCTCTTCCTCCCCTCTTTCTCTCTCTCTTCCTCCCCTCTCTTTCTGTCTCTCTCTTCCGCCCCTCTCTTTCTCTCTCTCTTCCCGTGTCACTCATATCCTCTCTTTCCCTTCAGTTCCTTTGTCTCTGCATCTCTCTGTTTCTCTGCCTCTGCTTCTCTCTCTCATTCTACATCTACATTTCTCTGTTTCTCTCTTTCCCTCCGTCTCTCTGCCCATGTTGTCTCTCTGTTTCTCTTTACCACTACCTCGATCTCTCACTCTCTCTCCATTCCACTGTCTTATCCTCTGAAGTGTTTGTCTCTCTGATTCCCTGTAGGTGAGGTTGATTGGAGCAAGGCTGTCGTGGCTCATCTCTCTCCAGGTGGAGGCTGGCCTCCCTGGCTCATCACCCCCATGTGTCTGATTAGACTGAGGTACTCCCCTCCATAACACTAGCCTGTCCAAAGGGACTGTTTCCTTCCACAACGACGCCTTGACTACAGCACGCCACCCAGGACCACAATGCAACTCTCCCTGTCGCTCTCTCTCTCTCTCTCTCTCTCTCTCTCTCTCACCCTCTCTCTCTCTCTCTTTCTCTCTCTATCTCACACTCTCTGTCTGTTTAGTCTGTCTTCATTTTTTGTATTCTGTCTCCCATTCTGGTTTCAAGTCTCTGTCGTTCTGTCTCATTCTGTCCGTTTTCCTCTGTCTCTCCTCTCTCAGTTCTGTTGAGTTTAGTTCAGAGTGCAACTCGAATGAATGTTCGGGTTGAGCAATATTAATAGAGAAGTCCACATTGAAGGAACAATATTATATTGCAACAACATATATATAATTGAATATGCCAAGCAGTCGGACAGTAATAATATAACAAAGTAGCAGTAGCCTTGTGAGTGGTAGACTGTTGCTCTCTCGCTCTCTCTCTGTCTCTCTCTCTCTCTCTCTCTCTCTCTCTCTGTCTCTCTCTCTCTGTGTCTCTCTCTCACTCTTTTTCTCTCTGTCTCTCTCACTCTCTGTCTCTATCTCTCTCTCTCTCTCTTTCTCTCTCTCTCTCTGTCTCTCTCTCTCTCTCTCTCTCTCTCCATATCTTTAACCATGGTGTGACTCCAGCACACAACACAATGCATGGAGGCTGTTTGTTACCGTGGCAGCGTGAGCGGTGCCGTGACTGGCCCAGGGCCCTGAACTGCGGCAGAGCGGACTCAGAGAGCGCTCGGCGATGGCTTCCTGTCCAGGCCTGGCGGAGATGACAGACCCGCCGTCGGGGTCGTCGGGGTCACCAGCGAGAGCCCGCTGCCACGGGGACCAGGGCGGATAACACGACCCCCAGGACTCTGAGTCACCGTTCCCTGGTGACACATCTGCTTTGACTCGTACCAGCGGAGACAGCTCACCGCAGAACACTCCAGTGGGAAAGGACTTCACAGAAAGTGACCTTTTATTGTACATAGTGTAATGGTGGTGTGCTAAATGCGCACCTTGTTTGCAGTAGTTTGCATGGACATTTTCTCGTTTGTAAGTCAGCAGTCATGTCGCTGACTTCTATGCAGCGTGTGTGGAGATGCACGGAGACCTAATATTACAATCGTTTTCCAATGTTAGGATACAATTCCGACGCCACAAACTTACATTTTACCCGTTTGACCTGTGAAACACATCTTATTCCGCGCAAACATTATTGTGAACCTGTGAGTCGGGGCCTCGGGAAATGAGAGTGAAATGCTCTCGTTTCTGAATGCTAGAAAGCTTTATAATGACAGGCCCTGGAGGCTGCAGCTGATTTCTGCATTAAGTGCACATCACAAACAGCGGTGGCCCTTGTTTGCTTTTCCTCGCCGTGCCTACAGAGAAAGCCATGAAAAGAAAATCGCCGACACCCCGAATCACACAACAGGACTGTGTTTGCATCCAGCGGGGGCGCGGCATTCAGACTGTGCGCTCCACGCTCCTGTAAACACAAACAACTTGGCATCTCGCTGGCATGTACTGTTCAGGGTAAGAATGTTTGGAGTAACCTCATACATCAAACTGAGAATCGTTCTGTGCCACGCAGACACGATGGCAGCTGTTGGTGCGGTCCAACTGGCAAGGATGTGGGAGGGAGAACCAGAAACTGGACCAGTACCGTGGCGCTTCAGACAGGAAGCTTACTTTACATTGCAGTACTACTTAAGGCCGGGGTGGCAATAGGAGTTAAACGCTGACCATTTTGTATCACACTTAGCAACGTAGCAGTGGGGGTGACTTCTTGGTTCTGTATTGAGCGCCCACCCCCCTCGCCCCCCCACCCCCACCCCCACCCCCAGGCCGACTGACAGCGCGAAGCTCCGTCCAGTGCTGTCGGTGAAAGACGTTACCGAGGCAGGACCAAGTCACGGCGAACTGACAGGACACATCAGAAAGAAATGCGAACCATGTCACCCTCACACAAATTACATGGGCGTTCGAGTTACTGTCACGTATCCGAGGAATAGAATCAAATTAACTGCGATTAACGACTTTGCTATCTTAATGAAAATGAATAGCCTACACCACGGGATATTTATTTAGTCGGTTGTGTGCACATTTGTCATCATTTTTTCGTTGGGCAGCTCCTGTCAGGTGACCAGCCCCGCCTCAAGGCAGTCTGCAACCTCGGGATAAACCACAACCACACGCTGAGGACGTTTATGTTGTTATGGGCAACGTTTAGTCTAATGCTTCCTCTAATTAAGGTTGACAGCTGCTATAGATGTCGATTCTCATTCATTATTTAGGACATCCGCTGGGATAGGCAGCCAAACTCCACACTTCGCTCTCCATTTCTGCCAGAACTCCCTCTTGAACAAAACCATTTTTGATTTGCGAGTCAGTTCGCATGGAAAACAAACATCAAACAGACGATCAATGACTGACCAAATCCATTTCTGGCCTCGACTCGAAACGGTCCATGGTCACGTCAATCAATTATCCATGTTCTCCGAGTATGGCTTCATCCTATACCAGTTCATTATTGATCTGACTGTTTTTAGAGCTGTGAATAATGAACATGCCACTGTTGTGGCTGTCAGGGTGGCTGCAATCACAGCCATGTGTCAAAATATTTCAGACAGATATTAAATTATGCAATATTGTTATTTCGCTCATGGGAGTGTCTTCTTGAGTGCATTAGATGGCATCAAAGCAGCGTAATTGTGCCTACAAACACACACAGACTCGTGCACACGCACAAACTCACGCACATACAGTCACATACACTGGCAGCATCACCAACATCAGTAGCAACTTGACTTTTCAGCTCTGGGAAAAAGAATAACCTTATGAGTGTGTGTGTGTGTGTGTTTCATTAAACTGCTGCTGTTATTAAGCCATTGATTCCCTGATATCTCTTTTTTGTGCTCAGGCGTGTAACCTAAAGAACTGCTGCCACATGCCATTTATGATCTGTAGCAGTTTCTTGCAGGGGACGTGTAAGTCATTGGAGTTGATGTCTGGAGCTTCGGGGTAATTCCCTCATCAACATCTTCCCTGACAGGTGAGCGACTGGCAGCTGTCAGACACCCACCCTGATCACCTCCGTAGCAACGAGCACAAGGACTCCAAAAAAGCGTGAGAAAGAAACATTCAGATTGTGCTCCCTGGCTGCTTGGAACTCTCTCCTGTGTTCCATCTAAAGCTGGTTGGTTCAGTCACAGCAGGTGGAAGCAACTCCAACCCTTGCATCCATTCTAAGCTGCACAAACCCAATACTTTATTTTTTACGTTTGATTCAATTAGAAGACACTTTTGTGCAAAAGCAACGTACAACAGTACTGGTAGTGTAGCAAGTGCAGTGGAAGATCAAGGTTCGACATCAAAGTTTAAGCAGAGATTTAACAGTGTTTCTGTGTTCGGGGTCAAGCACCAAAAATTCCTGGTTTTTAGCTGCCACATCACAAAGTAACCAAATCTCAGCACTGAGTTCAACCCAGAAACAAGGAACACAATGAATACCACAGTGCAGCATTAACATCTCAGTTCTGTACAGTACAATGCCCCACCTCGTTTACAGTGCTGAGTAGTACAACAATGGAATCTTCCAGAGCAGCTAAGCGTGCTGGCTTGTCTGCTGAAAACAATTCAACCCAACGCAGCCGGACATCCTGGGATTTTAGAATTTTTGCTTTTGACACATGACTTATTAGGACGAGCATACTTGGTGTTTTTCTGGCATACTAAACAGCATGTTAGTATGGGAGTGAGGATGCCGGGTCTGTTCCCAGAAGTCGGTGGAGTTTGAGGCCCACCTGGTAGCTGCCTGCTCAGATGCCTGATTTGAGGATTGATGCATGGGGGTCCTTCAGCACAACACCTACCTCCAGACACGGACATCTGGCTCCCCTGTCAATTACAATTATTAATTTGATATTTTCCAGCCTTGCAGCCTGACTCAACATCCTGCCCACGGGCGGCACAGCCTTAATCAAATTACCGGAGCGTAAGTAACGGTTGGTTGCGAGCCATGGCTGCGGCGGCTCAACATTTCATCCTGCCACGCCGGCTCCGAGGGAGAAAAGAAAATCAGGATTTGAATTGATGACTTCAGACAATGCTCCTGAAGGGCTATGCTTTTTTGCTTGCCTTGCGGAACCAGCGCACGCATTGTTTGGAGGCAGAGATGCAGACTGATTCTGGGAGGGGTTCGACTGCACTCTGGCTTTACGTCCTGGATGCGCCGGCTCCGGACTACGCCAGAGTTTCCTTTTTCCTGTCCAGGAAATGCTTTAAGCTCCTTTAATTTACACGTCCAAAAACCAACAGAAACCGCAGGAGCAGTGAATTGCAAATTCGATGCTTGTTTATCTCATGGAACTATTTGTGTGTATTGCAGTGGTGTTGTCATTGTCTTGAACTCCTTTTGGACACAAGACAGACAAGGAAGAATGCCATGATATTAAATGTGGTCCCTGTGTGATTCCACGAATTGTTTTCATCGTTTACGTGTACATGAAATGCACTGACCCGAAATTCTGACACTGTTTACAATCTGAAATCGATCAACCGTCATGTGAATAATCGCAGAAGACAGTCGGAGTCACTTGGGGGCAGATACACACACTAACCAAATGGATACAAGAGACCAAACACTCTTCAGTGTCGTTACAGTATGTTTGTCTAACACCGACGGTGACATATTGGAAAACTCCCTGCCGGACACCATTTATGCGCACACTCACGTAGGCCTCGTTCCGCAAGATGAATTCCAATCGATAATAATTAATCTTAATCGATGATTGTAATCTTTTCCACCCTGAGAAGTGTGCTGGAGTTAATGAAGCTAATGAAGTGCATTGTCTGCAACGTTGTCGTTTGAGTGATGTGCTCTCTGGCCAACACTCATTCTTTAGCCAAGTCAGTTTGGAACTTTTCAGATCACCTGATTCCTGTTGGTGACAGTGACATTTTCTCTTCTTAGCCTGAGATGTGTGTCAGTGTGGGAAGATCGTATCCCTTGCGCATTGTGAGGAGTTAGTCTGTTGTTTTGTCATGGACCCCAGAAACAGGGAAAGGACGTTTGTCAGAGAAGGAAGGGCGACCAGTTACAGGAAGCTGTGCTGAGCCACGGCTCGGAGACAGGACATTTCAATGGATCGCATCGCACATAAACTGAATTCAGACACATTTAATTAGCAGAAGAGATAAAAAAGTGGTTTTATGAAGTGTTTTTGTGACACGTTTGAAACGGCTGGCAGCCAAGGACACTGCATCCAAGCTTCTGTTCTGAACCAGTCTACCTTAAAAGCTCGGTCCTGCCCGGAACACCATTTGCCTGCAATACGTTTTATCAATAAATTGTTCAAGCTTGTCCTGCTTTGCAAATTGAGTGATGATTACTTGTGCAGACTTCTAATTAGCCAGTAAATGGAGGAATTAATGATGTTTCACTCTGAGCCACTGAGCCACTTTTGGGCTTGTATTTAACCAGCAGACATGAAAACAAAATAACCTAGTTATGTCTTGGTAAAGGGTAACATACTCCATTTAATTCCAGACCAAGGGGCAAGAATGAGGAGTCTTCCAACGTAAATATCCAAGCATATCTTAGTCTGCTCACCTTCCCCACCAATCACTTTCGGTCCAATTCAAGCAACAACTTTAAGCTCTGACAGACTAGCTGGGTCTGATTGCAGCAACGTGCACCATTCTGGAAACCGCAGTTTGAGGAGACAAATCTAAGCAGAGGCATGGCAGCGCTTCCACCAACAGCCTGAAAAAAACATGATGAGACCACATATCTTCTCCTCATTTTCCCGGGCCCCCAAAACGCTAAACGACTTTCACGGCGAGAGATTGCTTTCAAAATAGCTGGTTGTTCTTCGATTCTATAGCATCCAGCTGGAAATACACACGCCCTGCAGCTCTCCTCCAAGATCAGAACATGGGAGGACATTAGCCGGTCTGTGATCTGGAGCCCTGAACCCTGGGATTTGGGCTGTGTTTAAAGGATCTGGCAGCATCCTCATCACCCCCCTTTAAGCCTAACCTCCAGCTCTCACTAACACCAACACCTTCACTAGTACGAAGATCAGAACAGCTCTCTTTCAGAGGAGTCCCTGCTTGTCTCGATACAAGTTGGAATCCGAATCTGGTTTGTTTCCAAATCGGTTTTCACTAAACAAGATATTTGCTTTACTCTGATGATTGGTGAATGCACCCCATACCTCCACACAGTAGGGGGCTCTACCGAGCTGCACGGCATGCATGCTTTTCCTTAACATCATTGTCTATAAACAAACACCAAAATAAGTGCAATAGCACGACAATACCAGTACTGCCAACTCACATGCGGTTGCTTGGTTCCACAGCGTGTTTAAACAATCAAATCCGTGTACCTCACAACCAGTGCATGAGAGTTTTGCGATACCGTACGTAAAGCCATTGTTAAACGGGACAATGGATATGGTAGTGTCTACAGTGACAATGACTGACACACGCTCATGACCGTTTCCAAAACGTCAGCCTGTACATGCATGCAGCACTGCCGTCTGTGTATTTCAGCCACAGTTCCCTCTCACTCCCCTTAACTTCCAACCCAGCATGCAGGCTTAACATCTGAGCTACTTTTCCATTGACTGCCATGGTTTATTGTCGTCAAAGGGCCCAATGCTGCAGTTCATTAGCCTAAACAGGAGAAATCAGAGGGAAAAAAGAAATGCGGTATGTTTCTAAACCTACGTGTAGCTGTTTTATTGACTAGCAGAGGCCTGAGTTCTGCCAACGGTTTTGAAGTCCAATATAAACCCGATGAACTAATCCAAGAAAGAACAGATAAAAGTGTGTTTACCAAAGAGAATCCGAGGGAGGTCTGTTTAATGAGACATTATTTTATATTCTTACAGATGATGAAATAGAAAATCTTGAGTCACCGCTAACCCTGATCAGAACACGGTTCCCGGTCCCCTGGAAACTGGCAATATTCTCTTTCAATTTGATTTGAGGTTTAAACAAGCCACCAAAGTCTTAACCTGCTTTCTTCCCCCCATTTGTGTTCTTCTAAATTGTACTTTTGTGGTTTCCATATGGGTAAACACGGGTTCTCTTCCAGAACCTCTGGCTGCTTGTCTACCCCACGTCTACCTCGTCTATCGGTGGCCGTTGCCAGGACGACAGGACAGGAGAACGGGACGCTGTGTTGCTGAGGTACGGCACTCTTGCCTGCCAGTCAGGTGATGTTCACGAGAGAGGGAGTCGCCATGGCAAAGCCGTCCCTTCCTCCTCCCATCTGGACTTGCAAAGCGGAACGCCAACAACCTTGGCCCATGCGTTGGCAGCTTGTGATCCCGTCAGATGTGGAGCGATCAGTTGCTGGCTGAGCCCCTGGAAGGCTGAATCCATGCGACATGTACATTTCAAGGCCACCCACACGACAGAGACATCCCTATATAAAACAGGAGAGGCTGCCTCTTAAAACCAAATTATCTGTATGATGGCTGTGGACATTCAGATGACACAGCTGCCACGACAGAACACACAAGAACACACATAAACAGAGACAGATGTAGGTTCTTTCGAGTTCCGACAACAAGACCCATGCGCCGCATCACTCCTGACTGGAGCCTGCCAGTTGACACGGTGCCCGGGTAAAAAGCAGGCTCGCGTTTCCGTATCGGCGCCGCGCTTCCTTTGCGTCATCGGGCCTGACTCGACAACGTCAGGAGAAAAGAAGATTGAAACCATCGCTGACTGAAATCATCCACCAGGAGTGCAATTCATCACACTACCAGGAGACATTTGTCTCAATCGGGCTAAACTTCAATTTCCTCTCCGATAGACACCTTGGAAGTTGCTGTGTTTTGAGGGAAGGGGGAAGGGGGGGGGGGGGGGCTGGATGGCTCATTGCCTGAGGTGATTGATTACCTCCATTAATTTTCATAAAATTGTGTTCTTTATCTGCGCCAGCACATGGAGTGTGGGTAGAGTCAGGTGTGGCTTGCCTTACTGGTGCGTTCTTCATCTGCTGTCTTGCATGTGCAGCCGGCCCATCGCTGTTCCACAGTGGCGTTGTCTCCGAACAAACATGGAAGCGACAGCTGAGCCGTACACGCCAGCATTCTTCATGCTCACAGGAAAAGAATCCTGCTTGTGTCAGGAAAGCTTGACTTGCTCACAGAGGTGTTTTTTCCATTTTCTTCTCTTCTTTTTTTGCGTCTCAGCAGATGGAGGTGGAGTGACACAGTTTTCATAACAAAACCAAACAAACTTTTGACTTGTGACACGGTGTTCCACGGGAGAAGCCCGAACACCACACTTTGTGCCCCACTTTCTCGCATCTATTGTGATGCAGGACCAGCACGGCTTCGAGCGAAAGAGTGGTGGAAAAATCCGCCAGTGTTTCTTTAATCACGGCTGCCTTTGCCTCTCTCAACCCCCAGCCTCTCTCCGGAGCTGAAAGCAAACAGGTTCACCTAAACTCTTCTGTAATTAACGTTGGTGAAGTCCAATCCCTGTTGGCCTCACCTTTCCCACTTCCAGATCGCGAGCGCAGTCCGATACTGATTCCCATCGACGGAGAAGCCCAGGGGTGGGTGGGAAGGGGACGGTGGGGAGGACAGCCAATCTGAACGCACGAGTGAAAGTGTGCCACATGCTGGGCTTGTAAAACACCTTTGGGAAATTCTGTCAGGCCAGGGAAGCCAAACCAGGGGTCTCAGTTCCAGTAATTGTTTGTCTCAGTGACTTCAAACAGAAAATACTATTTATCCAGAAGCTGAGAGAGCAGGGTGAGGTGAAGAGAGGTGGAGGGAGAAGAGGATGAGGTGAGGAGAGGTGAGGGTGGGGGGTAGAGGAGAGAAGAGGATGAGGTGAGGAGAGGTGAGGATGGGGGGGTAGAGGAGAGAAGAGGATAAGGTGAGGAGAGGTGAGGGTGGGGGGTAGAGGAGAGAAGAGGATGAGGTGGAGGGAGAAGAGGATGAGGTGACAAGAGGTGAGGATTGGGGGTAGAGGAGAGGATGAGGTGGGGAAAGGAGAGGATGGGGGGAGGAGAGGATGAGGGGGTGGGAGAAAGGAGGATGAGGGAGGTAGTTGTGGGTAGAGCAGAGTGTCTGGGGGAGGAGAGGATGAGAGGGGAAGTAGGCCATCCGTAGCAGGTAATTTTGTCATCACAATGCCAAGTCTTTCGAATCTCTTCAAATGAACGTCTGTGTTCATTTCCCCGTCCGACTGATTCATGTTTTATTCGGCGAATTACAGACCATGCGGTTTCAAAAACAATCAAGTCGGCCTCCTGCTTGACGTTTTCCTAGACGCTCAGACAAGATGTCGAGGCAGCCTCATTTAGTACGCTATCGGTGAAGCCTGCTTACTGCTCTGTTTTGATGATGTCTGTGCCACAATTAGGGCAAATATCCAAGCTTTCCAGGTGTAAATCAGCCAGTTGACTGCACTCTCAAACACACAGCAGCATCAACACATATTAGGGAACAGAGATATCAATAGCAAGGCTCACTTGGGATCAGTGATGTGGGACCTCAGCAGGGTCCAGTGTCAAAAGACAACACCACCTCCTTTAATACCCTCTTACGATGTATGTAGCCATCTTCTATCTGTGGGAATGATTGATTTCAACAGTCGTGAAAAATCAATAGTAACCTGCTACAGTTGTCACGGCCGACACTAAGGCAATAAAAGCAATAAAATGCCTCTGACTCGAACATAAACACATTAAATGAGAAAAGGGAGAGATGGTACCGAGGCTGGGGTAACGTTGCTGGTTGAGGAGGGGCGAAGGTTGGGGAGTAGAAACCATGTTCCCACGAGACTGCGTTTTGAGCCAAGCCTTCTGTGGCCAGAGTGAGTGGCTGTGTTTGAAGCGTTTGAAGTGTGTGCGCGGAGGCGCCGCTTTGCAGCAGAGCTGTATAGAGTTAGCTGTTAGCTGTCTGCCAACCCTGTCAGATCCATCGCAGGGGTTGGGGAAGGAAACCCACCTCAGAAACAGGTTGGCTGTCTCTCTTTTGGTCTCTCTTTGTCCCTTCATCTCTCCGGCCTCTCCTGTCTCTTTCGCTCGCTCGGTCTCGCTCTCCTCTCTCCCTTTCTTTTCCTCGCGCTTAGCCTCCTCCTCTCTCCCTCCCCCTTCGTGTGCTTGGTAATGAACCACCGCGGCCCTGCTACTTTGCGTCCAGCTGTTCAGCCCCTGTGATTGAGGCCCACCATGAAAACACGCCCTCCTGCTTTCTCAGTTCAACCGTGATGCGGCGCCTTAAGGGGAACGCGTGTGTCAGTCATTTGCCGTGCACTAATGCAACATGTAACGTGATCTAAGAGTCTGTCTTCCTCTAGAGGAGGAGCGTCCCTGGGTTTCTTCTCCCATGTTTTTCCCTCTCGGAGTTGACAGTTTTTTTCCTCGTCTTCTTGGGTGGTTTTGGGCTGGATTCCTAGCAGTTCTGTGGTCGTACGTGAAACCCTCTGTGACATTGCTGGTCAAAAAGGGCCAAAAAGGACCAATGAAGTTTTTCCTGTGCGTGCAGCTACTGTGGCAGCTTTTACTTGAGGACAGTGTTGAAAATGAAAAGTGTCATACAAGACAAAGTGATATGAAAAGATAGAAATTGTGCGGGGGGGGTTGTGTTTGTCACGAGTGCATCGGAGACATTGTATGGCTTTGTCTCTGACTCTTCCATTCGAAAGGAAACCCTGGCGATAACTGCGTTGGATGATTCCAGACAACATTGCTTTTACTGACCACTTCTGACTTTTGGTTTCTCTTTGGGGGTGGAGGATGGGTGAGCTGGGCGTATGCTCTCCTTGAAGTGGGAAAGGATGATTCATCCAGGCCCCACGCTGTGGTGGACTCAGCCCAAGGTGGGCCTAAGGCGAGCTGGTGCGGAAAGACGAGCGCTCGCATCGTCTTGTGGACAACGACAACGCCTCTGCCCATTTCATTTTTTTCTTGTTTTTTTGTTGCTATTTCTGAAACGTCTTTGTTTTTTTTCCCGCATGCCACAAAGAAGAAGGCCCTGTGGAGTTGGAGGAGCGGTTCGACGCATTAAGTAAGATCTTCAGTTCTTAAGTTATCTATTATAACTGAGAATTTGATCAAGCTATCAAAGAGTAAAAAGTGTGCTTCAGTGGGTTTTTACACAGAAATACCATGGAAGGCTGTTCAGAGACAACAATTCAAACGTACGACGTATTCAAAACACTGTCCCCTTCAAAAAAAATCCATCATGTATGCCTCAACGGTTTGAGATTGCAAAATTATCCCGGCCTCAATTATGTGTGAAATACGTGGAGACGATTCTCATAGATGAGGGGGGGGAGGGGGGGGAACTAACCACTCACGTCAATTGCTTTTCTCAGTGGATCGTCAGTGAGCAGGGAGCCATCATCGCTCCGCTTGGCGTACCCAGAACGGCATTCTGCTTTTGTCTCCTTCCGCACAGCAGGTGGAAGAGCCTGATCAAATGCAAGAAAAGACATTTCAAACACCGGGATTTTTCACGGTGGCATTTTCGAAAGATTCCACCAAATTACCCCAAGATGGCAGTTAATAGCAGTGAACCCTTTGAAGTGGAACAGGAGATGAGTCATTGATCTCTGTCAAAGCCTCGCCTGTAAAAAAAAAACTGACAAAAAGTTGGATCAGAAGATAATGTTATCCGCTCTTTGGTTCGTGAGCATCTTAACACACGCCTTACAAATCTCACAGGCAATCGGTCGACATCTTTTCGCGGGAGATTCCTGATCCAGAACATCGCATAGTTTTGCTATTGTGAGCCAACGCTAAAGAGAGCATTTTCTCTCCAAGTCGGCCTATTGACTAAACTCTTTCACATCTAGGTTTTGTACATTTAGCAGACGCTGTCATCCAAATCTTTCGGTGGGGGGGGGGGGGGGGGGGGGGGGCGGGGGGGATTTCTGGCGAATATCACCTCTTGTGCTGTCATCTTCCAGATGATTTTTAAGATCCTACCTTTGCCTCCATTGGTCGAGAGCTCACGCGGAACACAGTGCTATCGAAGGCCTTCTCAACTGACCGTGGCTAAATGCAGTTTTTGCTCTGTTGAACACTAATCCGCCTGGCAGATAAGGCCTATTACGGAGTGGTGCGGAGCCAGGTTTAGCTGGAACAGGCATGCAGACGTCTGCAAGGAATCAGCAGGCTCTTGGGGGACGGCAGATCACTCACGCCGCCATGTTTGTACGCCCACAATGTTCATTCGGAGAATCTCTTCAAGTTCCCCAGCGGGGCTCCGCTCAATCTCCACATTCCGAGTCAGGGATGGATTCATTAAGCGTTGACTGACAGGCTAAATCTGGGTTTGAGGTGAGACAGCTAATCTGAAGCTCTCTTGCTGTACTCACAACTCTGCAGGCAAGACGGTATTACTTACCATAATGTTAACAACATGTTTCAATATGCAGAAGATAGACTTGTCATACACTTGCTTGGAGGAAGTGGAAAGTGATTTGAAAGGCTATGGTTAGATGAACATCACAGTATCAGAAGAAGAGACGTTCTGGTGGTCATTCCTTCAAGCTGATAGTTACTAATATTATTTAAATAGGACTATTTTAATGAATGAATGCAATGAAATGAATACAACTCATCAGTTTGTCAGTGTGTGAGCAAGCATGTGTGTATGTGTGTGTGTGTGCATGTCTGTGGACGGGATAGAGATCAAATTGCTTGGTGCTAACCTCTGCGTGCACAGAAACAGTTG
Organism: Plecoglossus altivelis; assembly: GCA_036571765.1. Taxonomy (NCBI): domain Eukaryota; kingdom Metazoa; phylum Chordata; class Actinopteri; order Osmeriformes; family Plecoglossidae; genus Plecoglossus; species Plecoglossus altivelis. The sequence continues at coordinate 3,622,446 of BROE01000014.1, forward strand.
AGTCATCTATTTCCAGGCTTTTAGTCACTGCATTGTACGAACTCTAAATAAGTTGTTATTCATCATGATCCCACTGAAAGTTTGCTGTTTATCTAAAAGTAACTTTCCGAAAAAGAAAAAAAAACTATTTTGTGAGTCCACACATCCACGGTGCACATCGCAAAGCTGTACGAAAAGGAGGTGTGAAAGAGAATCCTTTTTCTGAGATGTGTCGGCATGTTGTTTTTCCTCATCTTTTTGAAATAAGAAAGTGTCTGGAATAAATGCCACATAGTGAGGAATTAGAATATTGTAACTTACAGTGCATGCATTTTCCTGTCATGCATTTAGCATCACGTACTTTCTAGAACAGAGGGGTATAGTGCGCGCTGTGGATGCAATACTAACAGACAATGGCACAGCAATCAAGGTACCATACACAGTACAAACAGTAGTACAGCAGTAGTTTGACAGACCAACCTAAGATAAACCATCTTCTTCCATAGGTGTATTATGACTCAGAAAGTAGTCAGGTGTCACATGTCTTAAGGACCCAATACGCATTATTTTCAAGACAGATATGATCTAGTTCTAGTCTTTATTTCAAGTTAATTTCACATAGATTGACCAAAGAGTTAGATATATTATCCATTTTATTATTGTCTCTTTTAAACTGTAACAGCCGAGACAGTTCCTAACCTCAGCTAAGTTGTGTGCATAGTTAGTTACGCAAACATGGACGTTTCAGATGTAACCATTAGTCAGATTGTTGTGCAGCTACCCCGCAGAACACACAGCAACATCCTGCTCCCAGATGGAACCCCCCTGCGGTGCCAAAGGTGCAAACATCAACACTTGCGTTGCTTTCTTCTGCATCTATCACACCCTCCCCACATGCGCCGGGGACCTGGAAGCGCGCAAAAACCTGTTATCTATCCGGTATTTTTCGCGTCTTCTACAGAAGCTGTCGACGGAAGTTGCCATCATGTTGATAACGAAGGAGGGGACGCACTTGAGTGGAGGGTCGGATTTCTATCACGCAGCTGATAGAAATGCCCCCTCGTTCTGGATGGAACATTGGGGCTGGAATGTTCCAGAGTAAATAACATGGATTTGGTCTCCATGCTTGTCTGCACATTCATCATAACCCAAATACCGTTCCTCCTAGTCACCCTGTATCTCCTAACGACTTGTCATTGGGTGCTTGTCCTCTGCGTGCATCTGAATGTTTCTTTTTAATTACCGCCTGATACCGAATAGGAAATTCACAGTAATGGACTTCTGTGGCCTTGGACGTGTTTTCTGTTAATTAATCTGCAATTTGATGCTGTAATTAGACTACCAGGAGGGCTAGAGCTGGGTTGGACTTCAGGCCGCCTTGTGCAGGTGGCTTGGCCACTTAGACTTCCTGGCACACGTCTAGCTTTCTATTAGGTCACTCTGTGTAGTCTGCAACTCACAAGATCTCATTCATAACAGTTTAATTGCTCATTAATGACCCACAATGTCCCCACAGATTCCGTCCCACATTGCCTTTAATGAGACAATTTGCTTTGGATGGCAACGTGCCAGCGATGGAGCTAGCGTCATGTTGCGAGGGACATAAGGAGCACTCACAATCTGATGGAAACCAAATGATTGATACAAGAAAGTGATCTTGTGCGTTGGCAGTGGTCAACATATTCCTGCTCCTGCTCTGTAGCCATGGTGTAAATCTCTCTGACCTCTGACCCCGGAAACACTCTCTGTATGATGCCAGACACTCTTCTGTCCACAAAAGACATACTCTACCACACAAGGTCAAATGCGCATCCGACACATATAGAAATGTTGCCCTCTGGCACAGTCCTAATATGCAAAGTAGCACGTGTCTGAGGATGTGCACGTATGTGTTATGTAGAGTAGCCTTGCTCTGCAGTTAATCCTCATCCCCAGAAACAGGTCACCAATCTCAACAAGTCGCATTCTCTCGCAACTAACTGAACATCATTCTGTACTCTCGGATATTTCCAGTGTTTGTTAGAAACTGAAGGTCATTGGAGAGACAGAATACAGCGCGGGAGATAGAGAGAGCAGGTTATGAAAGGTGATTTTCCTCTTCCAGCTCATTTGTTCTGATCCTCCCCGTTCCCATCACAAATTAGAGCGAGGAGAGACAGCACACATCGTGTCATCATCATCATCATCATCATCATCATCATCGTCGTTGTCGTCGTCACAAATAAAACAATTATGCATGAACTGGCTTTCACAGGCAATTAGACGCTAAATGACTCCAGTCATCGCATTGCAAACACATTTTTTTCCTCAGAGCACTCCTTTGCTGGCATTCAGGCTGTAATTGACAAACTCCTGTCATTGATAACCAATCATTTGCCTCAAAACGAACCCATCCACATAATGATTCCGGCACTGCGTTTGTGGCTACGTGCGCCTGTCGGTAGGCACGCGCGTGGGTTTTCCTCGTTCTGTCAAGCTTCTCCGAAGCCTTTCCTCCTCTAGAATGGAGCTCTAGATATGTTTTGTTTAACCCAGTCAAACAGTCAACAGTGCAAACCTGGAAAAGTGGCCAAATTTAGGACCAGGAGGAGAGGAAGCTCGCATCGTCTTTCACAGCGCAGCCTTGAGTATAGCATGTCCTCGTGGTCCATGTCATTACCATGAGGAAGTGCCGCCGGTCGCAAAGCGCCTCATTTGGGATCAGTTAGGAGGTGTGATGAGCGTGCGTGAGCGTGCGTGAGCGTGCGTGAGCGTGCGTGAGCGTGCGTGAGCGTGCGTGTGCGTGTGTGAGCGTCATCCTGCGGGGAGCGTAAACGTTCGCAAAAATGGAAAACCGCTGCGAACGTACGTTTCGCACGCCAGTCGAGCACGATCATGTTGGATTCTGCAGGGCGATCTGCCGGGTGCAGGGATTGTTCTGGAAGGCTCAAAGTGGGGCTCCTTCATGTAAACAACATTATGACAGACATGTCAGGGCCGTGAACCAGAGTATGACAGCGCAATAAACGCCTCTTCTTAACAGCAGAGGGAGGGGAACAGCACCTCTGGTTTTGAAGCGTTAGACTGTAATATCTGAAGGAACGCTTTGTACCAAAGAGATTGCAGCCACAAAAATCAACAAAAATGATCTTTCTTTTTCAACACTCCTCTTACGCAATAGGACACATAGATGGAAAAAAAACGACCCTGAGGTAAATTGTTCATGCAAATGGTTTGGATTATTATGGACGGTGTAATCCCAGGTAAGATTAAACACTACATGCAAAACGACGAGAGCCTGGCGGCTGGATTCCAATAAATAGTTTAGGTAAGTCGCTCCAAACCCCCTCTGAAATGCTGTAAGAGTATTAAAGGTACCATGATGGAAATTGAGTTGGGCACGAAAGATTATGTTCCTCAGTAGGCAGAACAACAGAACAGAATCAGTGGTGCCTTGCCCTGGCCAGTCTAATCTCTTATCTGTTATAGTGAAATGATCCTGAGAAAGGGGATTACAAAGTTTAATCGGACCAGGGATTTTCCCCTGCGCTGTTCGTGTTCCCTGACCTCTCTTTCTCGCTCTCTTCCTCCCGTCATCGATACACTGTTTGAAATTGGACATGGCTTTGTGTGGGACATGGACAGACAGCGCAACACGAAGTCCAATAGTGAAATGAAGCCACGCTGACAATAAACATTTGTCGTGTATGCTGCGTGAGGAGGTTCATGTTTACATACCATGCAGATCCCGTCGCACAGTACGTTTGTGTTTAAGGACATCGTATGGGTTAGTAGGGGGGGGGGGGGGTTATATTGAAAACAAACAAAAGAATTCCCTTTGGTTGAAAGGAATAGGGGGTTAACTGAACAGTGTATTAACATTAACCAAATAGGCTGGAATTGCAGTTCTTTAGTGCAAGAAAGGTCTGTGCTAGGTTAAAGGAAACAGATGTTTAAGGACATTACCGATGAAGGAAAACCAATTACAAGGCAAACACAGTGAAAAGTGAGGGTTTTAAATCTGCTCTACTGTGATTACTGTAAATCAGAGAGCGGACGAGGCGAGGGAGGCAGAGGAGAACTCAGAGCCGAGGGGAAAGATTCGGGAAATCAAGAATCTAGAGACAAATGCTAGCCCATTCTAACCCAGCATGGTCTGTAGACCAACCAATCAGACCGCATCTCGACCTTTCAGCTCACGCCTGGTGATGCAACAGCTAGTCACACGATGAGGTGTGAGACTCATCAAGTAGAGCCTGTGCTTAGCGAGGGGGAGGATGGAGATTCACAGTATTACACGAGGCAAATACAGCCAACGGTGAGCTATAAAAGTGCTCATTCTGGGAGCAACCTAGAAGGGAATCCATAATGACATAATTCATGTTGTATTTCATACAAAATTAAAGTCGTATTTATAACACAAAAAGCCCCATTAGTTCCCTGAAAGACATTAATAGCCGGTTCCCTGCCAGATTTCTTCAAGTAGTACAAATGATGTGTCCATCATTTGAATATGTAATGAAGGCGATAAATAATTCATGAGCACTAATAGAAGGGGGACGTTGCTCTGCGCCAGTGTGAAACAGTGTTCTCCGGTGACTGATTGACTGAGGAGCCATTTATAGCCCAGGCGGCTGCATTAGGCCGCGCTGTTCTGGTACCTGCTAGGTTTGTTTCTGCAAGAGTTCGACCAGGGCGAACACAAACCACACCTCCCTAGTAGCACGATCCTGCCCATTCGCATGAATGGAACCAACAACATAATCTACTTCGATTTGTATGTCATGTCCTCTGTGGTATGTTAGGAATACATCTGATTATTCAATATTTTAGTCAGCTGTTGGTCTCGGGCAGCGACAATGAGACAATCTGAGAAACGCAGGGCTCTGCCTTGGAAACGATTACATTCCCTGTTCATTTGTAAAAAAAGGTTATTTAGTATGAAAATGCTGTGTGTGTGTCCCCTCGTATGCCATGGACTGTATCTGTCGCTGCATCTGTAATCCACATCCCATGTTCCCCGCACCCACTCTCTGTTGCACGCACGCTTCTCCCTCTCTCTTCCCCGCTCACACGCTGTGCACACACATACCTGGACACAGAGTGTTGTTGTGCGATGGGAGAGAAAACCCCAGTATCTGGGTAGAGGGAGGGAGGGGGGCTTACGTCCCCCGTTCACCAGCCTCCTCACCACAGCTCCCAGCATCAGATAGGAAGCCGGCGCTAACTCCCACAGGGGGTCGTTCTACGGAAGGCTCCTGGCTGGGGGACTTATCTGAGCTGGACGAGAGGAATCCCATCCTTAATCTTGAGCTGGCATCAGCAGGCCCTCCAAAGCTCTGGCCTAAAATGTGTTGCAAAAAGGAAGAGAGAGGCTAAAGGGCCCCTGGGGGCCAATGCAAGCAAAGGAACGGAGAGGGGAAGACTGCGAGAGGATGGGAGAGAAAGGAGGAGAGATGAAGAGAGAAAGAAAGTGACTGAGACATGGAGAGGGAGACAGAAAGAGACACAGAGAGAGAGATACAGAGAGAGAGAGAGAGAGGGAAGACAGAGAAAGAGACAAAGGGAGAGAGAGAGAGAGAGAGAGAGAGAGAGAGAGAGAGAGAGAGAGAGGAAAATAGAGAAAGTGAGGAAGTAGAGAGAATGATTAAAAAACAGACCTGGTTGTGCTTATGTTTGCAATAGCATAGAGGACCAAAGAGAGAGCGTAGAGTGAAGCTGGCCCAGCGAGGGGCGCTAGTGAGAGGGAAGAGACCGGCTTCTCCAAAACCTCCCCAGATCTCCAACCGGCTTTTTGTTCCGCCTTTGATTTTAGAGCCCCAAATCCTGTAAGCCGAGATAAACAACCTGGTCAGCAGCGATTCCATCCCTTGACCTATCCACCTGGTTTGCAGTGATTCTGTCCACTTACACTACAAAACACTTCCACCATATCCTGTACTCACGAGAAGACTTTTCAGGATCCTCCGTAAGCCTTCTGTGTGACTGGAACGCGGGAACATCACGTCTTCTACAGGTAACGGGGTCGAGTTTGTGTAGCATTTGCTTGAGAAACCTCTGCAGTTTGAAAGCATAGACACTGAATCGACACTCGTGTACGCGATTCACGTTGGAACGCTGGGGGCCTTGCTGAAGCCGACACCCGCGGCCATATTACCTCTGACAAGCCATGTACCTATATCCGATCGTGATTGTATTATTACTTAGACCAAAAATACCAGGCACTTGGTTTACAAATGCCAGCAGGAGGGAGGGGGGCGGGGTAATGTTGTAACCAGGGACAACCACAGGCCAGCAGCACGACGGGGACAGTGAACGTAAGCTCCATCCAAGCACGCGGCTCGGGGATTAACTCACCTGCAGCCCGCTAATGATGTTTTGACTTCAGTAGCTGAGTTTGTGAGCGTAGCGTCTCACGTCTGGGGAATCTCTGTTCTTGGTGTGAGAGTCACCGGTGGACTGATGCGCTGCACACCGCCCCACTTTCTTCCTGCCTCTCCCCCCTCCTAGCACCTCCCTGGACTCCCCCCATACTGTGCAACAGGGCGCGGGCGCCCCGCTGTGACCAGGCCGAATCCGCCTCACACACAAGAGTGGCATCTTTGTGATGAGAAATAATGGGGTTGAAATTCTTCACCTCTTTTCGAGCACTGAGAGTGCAAGAGAAGAGAGAGTGCAAGAGAGGGAAGCGAGGGAGGGAGGAGCATAAAGTAGGAGAGGGAAGAAGGGAGGAGAAAGGGGGAGGAGAAGGAAAAGAGGGAGTGGGAGGTAGAGAGAGAGACAAGAGAAAGAGAGGGAGGGAGAGATGGAGGAGGAGTGAGGGGAGGGGGGGGCGCTGAGGGCGCGGAGAGAGGGAGAGGTGGGAGTGCGGTATAGCAGGCGATCACCTGGCATATTGGATTCTATTTTGTTTTTTCTTCCTTTTTATGGGTCATTTTCACCAGAAAAAAATCTAAAACGTGCTCATTTTATCTTGTATTCAGATGGCAGTAAATTGCGGGTGGTGGCTTGCAGCTGAATACGCTGCCTCGGTTATTTGAGAGGCTTAAAAGAGCAGGAGAGGCTAAATGATGCACATTTGGTCTTCTACTTATCTGTAATCTTTGTTCTGAATTGGAATTGATTTATTTTTTTGACTCCTGTAAGAGTCTTTCTTGTTCGTCTCCTTTCGTGTCAGAGCAGTCAGAACATAAAATGGCGTCTATCTTTGGGAAAACTCTGGTGCGATGGTGCTGCCTAAATACATACCCTGCCATTGTTGCTGTCATCAAATACAGCTTGTAGTCGTATATACAGTATATATCTAACTAGCGCTCATGTACTGTGGGTCAGTTATCACTGTTCCAAATGAACCCTCTCAAGCATTTTATAGATATGATGTATTGAGTAGATGGAATGAAGAGCATTTCATCAGGCGCTCTTGGGAGTTCGGATATGTCAGCATCTTCCGTGATCACATTCCTTGTTCCCGAGGTCCTCATTTCCGCCAGCTTCTTCAAAACATAAACGTCACGTTGTCGAACGCTCCCCCGTTCCCTTGTTAAGCTCCTGAGGAATCATACGCCCCAAAACTCAGCATCAAAGCCGCTACCAGTCCAGCACAACGCACATCCAAGCAGTCTATTCCTTCATCTGTCAGATTGTCACTTCCAGTACTTCCCGGTTTAAAGCTGATTGGCTGGAACGTGTCGCTGAAGTGTGTTTTCACCTTCCCGGGGTAGTGTGTCATGCTTTGAAGAGCAAGATGGCTCCCTCAGCTAGATCTTCAGGTGGCTGTGTCTCCCTCAGGTCCACGAGGAGAGCCCAGAAACAGATGACAGGAGGACGGATGGCCTCAAAGAAAGAGCCGGAAGACGAAGAGGGGGGGGGGAGAAGGTAGGTTGCTGTAGATGGAAGTACTGGAGACAGGTTCTAATAAATAAATTAGGCCCGAAATAGAGAGAGCGGGAGATTCAGTGACAACTGAGGAGCCTGGTGCTATAGATAGCTGCGTGCTTTGGTAGAAGCGGCGGCGGCGGCCTCCAGTGAAGCTCTGCTCTCCCTCTCGTCGACTGGCAGGCAGGGCAGGCAGGCGCGCGCCTGGCATTAAGCTGCTGTCAGCTCCCGCTCACACATGAGAGGGGAGACGTGCAGAGGTCAAACGCCAAACTGTATCTCCTGTCAGACACCAGCGAGGATGATCGTGACAGGAGAGGGAGCAGAGAAGGCAATCTGCAGAAGGGATCCTGACAGCTAAATATCCCCTGAAAGCGTCTGGAGCTTGTCAATCTCGCTGAACACGCGCGAAGAGATGCCTCTCTTCTCTCAGCAGTTTGTTCGTCGTTAGGTTCGTTCGCCTCTTCGCGAGGATCCAGCCAATCCAAACCGTGCTTGTTTTAGCTCTCGGAAATGTGAAGAATGCCTGTTAAAGTTGAACGGAGATGTTGACAAAGGTAACTCATATCTGAGTTGAGAACATCCCTCCCCTCAACAGAAGTCGCCATCCTCTACCAAACCCCCAGCGATCTGAAACGCAACAGAATCCCATCCCCCCCCCCCACCCTCCCCCCCAAAAATCAGTTTCATCTTTCCAAGCTCCTCCAATGTGTCAAACAGACACATCCATTATGTTCCCTCCTCTCCCAGCACGGCTCCCTCCTGTTCTTTCAGCTGAAAATATCACCATACAAACCCAAACAGGCAGCTCCAGCTGAGATCAAAATGCTAAAAGGTTAAAATGTTACGCCAGCTTCCGGTGGGGCCGGAGAGGAGGGATATTTGAGTTATTCTTGGTATTCACAGAGAATCAGAAGGCCTCGGAATATCAGATAATTTGCCCTTTTCTCTCTCCCTGTCTTTTGGCCCCATCAGTCTGCGGAGGTCATATCTCTGACAGGATGAAACAGGTCTTTCTCCCTCCAACTCGCAGGCTGAACCCCAAGAGAGACACACAGATGGACTATCTGTATGCTTCTGCTACGGCAGTATTTTATCTTGGGCCTTCGATCACAATAATTTACTTCGACCGCGGGATTCGATGACGTTGTGGGCGGTTGGGTACAGCCATGGCCGTGAACGTTCTAGTTAATGAGTTAAGAACATTTCGGTTAAGTCTAGTTCATTATTGTTCGTGATAGGACACTGTACATTAATAAATGTTCACTGAGAACAACGCATCTGAATCCGCATGCCTTGACCAATCAGAAACATTTTCTTTCTAGTTGACAGCAGGGATCGGGTATTTGCGACTACGCAACGTATAGAATGACGGTGAGTTTACCAGGCAGAGGAAGATTCGACAGCAGGATGGAGGGTGTTGTTCTGTTGGAACCATCATGTCTGAAGAGGTGTCCTTAGATCTACTCACCGTCTCACCGTCACCAGAAGGGGAGGCCAAGCAGCAGGAAGTGAAGACGAGGAGGAGGAGGAAGGAACCTGTGTTTGAGGACAGACAGCCTGGAAGCTAACAATCACAGCTGGGGGGTATCTACCCATCCTTCACACACAGTAGGACGCCAGAGGACCTGCAACCCCATTGTGATTCTGGCAGAGAATCTAGTTTTCTCCTTTCAGTAGCTCCTCTGTTCTGTACGTGAAGTAGTGTCTACCTATTAAGTCCACTGAGCTGGGTAGAAGGTCATATTGACGTCTTTTTAGAAGCTATTACCTGGAAGCACTGTGAAGAAAGATACCCGTCAAGCAAGCCAAAGACCAAATATAAGTGTGTATTGATTGGAATTAAGGAAGAGAGAAAAAAACACATCCGTCAATGAAATGGATCAAACTGATGGAAGGACTCATCTCATATTGAAGAACATTTTCACATAAAACGTAAGGTTGCAATGAATTCAAAGTTGAACTTTCCTTTTGAAAGTTTTCTTCATTTAAAAAGTCCAAATGTTACTGTATTAAGTGCATATTTCACATAACTGTATGTCATTATTTCATTCAGCAGTCATGCAGCAATTCTCTGCTGAAGGTACATGATATCAACGAGGAGTCTTCTGTAGACAAAGACCGCGTTCAATCAGATTTTTTATAAAGCTGGTTTCCACTGTATAATTTTCGGTTTTCTGTCTCTTCATCTGTTATATAAGACTGGGTTATGAGTGCAGTTTGAATACACACTTGTTTATTAAAATCTGACTCATTAACTTGACCAACCCTCTACAGGGAATACCAACCATGAACACAAGACGTGAGACGCGTGACGCTCTCTCCACCTGCGTCCTCCTCATTCCCCCTCAAATGCTGTCGCCCGCCGTCCCTCGAGTCCTGCACCAATCAGCGTCCAAGCGGGACCCTAAACAAATGAATCATTCGTGTTTGCTAATGATGTCATTAAAATGCACCGATACTTCCTGTCAGACTTGGGAGCCGTTTGCGATGCTGACAAGGACCTCGTCTCATCTCTCGGTGGCGGACGAGCGACGCCCGCGGCTCTCAGCTTTCAATATAATTAAAGGATAACGGCGCAACAGTAATGTCTTACAAGCTAATAATGGAGGGCTTCAGTCGATGAGCATTGATCCGGGGAGTTATCTTGTTAACGGTGAAGGCGAAGGCTTAGGGTGACCTACTGTTGCAGGGAGATGGGTAGTCATGCCTTGTCAGACCCTGTCAACAGCTGGAGATGGGAAAAGGAGCAGATTGCTGTGGGTGACAGTGTGGGTTCATCTGCCAGGGAGTGGGGCATTTCAACTCGTTGGCGGCGTGGGAAGATGAAGACCAGGTTCAGAAGAAACACCTGCGACGAAGAGTGTGAAGACCACGAAGGTCTTTCATTAGCGGAGATTGTCTTCCGGCTGAGTCAGGATGAAAGTGCACTTTGCATCGTAGTAAACTCTTGGTTAACGACCAGATCCTAAAACAACGGAATGATCTCTTAACCGAAAGCTTGTCAGCGGTCCTCTTCAAACTTTGAAGCTTAGGAGTCTGTAGGGATTGTTTTTAGAACTCCAACCTGTCCTTGAACAACCTCACACAATAGAAACAGACACCAGCCAGCCTTTGCATTTAACTCCGACTGAAATGACACGCGACTGACAGTCTGCGAAAACGCTTTGTGTCACCTGATTTACATTTACATACAAATACACCTTGCGCTTTTAAATATATCTTTTCTTTTTTGCCGGAAGCGTCATGGAGGAATCATCGCTCCTCGTGACTTTAGCGACGTGTTAATCCTCGATGGTGTAATTGTGTGCGCTGGAGCAGGGTGGCAGAGCATGGAAAGAGTCAGATTAGCTCTCGCCTCTGGTCTCAGACCCGCCAGCACCCCGATGCGGGCGCTTCTCACCCCCTCCGGAGCTTCTCATCGCCGGACCACTGAGGCGTAGCCACCCCCCGATCCCTCGTTCCCCCCCCTCCACTCCCCCCCCCGTCTCACCCCTTCCCCCTCCGCTTCTTCATTCTTAAACTGCAAGGCACTTGCGTAAAGCAGACGATCACACCAATCTATCGTGCACAGATGCTTCTTCATGCGTCCTCGGAAGAGTTTTGGGGTTTTTCTGCAGTTCGCTTTCCGACACGCGCACCTTTCTTTACTTGAAAAGGTCTCTGATCCGACCAACCAGAAAGTGTAATTATTATGAGAGAAGGAAGTTATTCAAGAGTAAGTCACCCTGGTGGAAGTGCGGACAAGAGCTGCGGCAGTGAAGGAGAGAGCCAGGAAGTGTGGGGGCGTGCTGCAAATCGTAGCCATTGTTTTTCAGCGTTCCACATCAGGATTCAGCTCAATAGCGCGCTGGCATCTCTTATCTGAATTTGTGTGTTTTTGACTCTTTTGACCGAATGGGCGGCCCCTTTTGTGGTGAATCAACACCCCGACCATAATGACACATCGCTGATTAAAACTGGATGGGAGGTTGCATGCTGTTAGATCCCCAACAGAAGGGCTGCTAATACAGTTGATCCTGAGGTAGTACTGTTGGAACTTAATGGTTGTGAATGACCACTTTAGAATGAAAGCATTAGAGAGCACGTTATTATAGGCTGATGCAGGAAATGAAGGTCGAGTGAATAATCAGTTCAAAACTGGTGGTGTGAGTGAATGGTCTTGTTTAACAGCAATGGTGGGGACCACATTTTAGAGGAGCCAGTCACATTAAACCTTCAGAGCCACAAGGAGAGCAGACTACAGATTCCCTCCCCAAACCCCGGACCCCCTAAAACCACGCCTGTTGAAACATAAAACAGTTGCCCTTGCGGGCCACTCTTGCCGGGCATTTAAACTTCAACTGCTTTGTCAAGGGATATGAGGCATTGAAGGGTTAGGGTTAGAAGGTGGTAATGTTAAAATTACATTAAGAGTTAAGGTTCAGATTAGGGTCAGGGTACGGTTAATGGTTAGAAATAACACCCTTTTTAATGGAAGTTAGTGGTCAGGCCTCATTAGGATATAAAAATAAGCTGTTGGGTGTGTGTGGCATAGTTATCAGACAGGCAGAGGGAGAGAGAGAGAGAGGGAGAAAGGGCGAGAGAGTGGGAGAGAGAGATTGACGGAGAGAGGGAGAGAAGGACAGTGTGAGTTACAGGGCCACTGTAGCAGCTGTTTCACAACAGGAGTCTGGGGCTTTTGTTTGAAATCATAGCAAAGCCTGAATCCCTGTGTCAGCAAGTTTAGACCATCAGACACCCCCTGTCCCCTCCCTGTCCACCCCCCCCTCCTGCCGCACCCCATCCTCCCTGACTGTTCAATAATAGATAAGGTATAATGTGACTGCCTGGTTGCGTCCGGCTGGCCATGACATGAACAATGAGATAATGAATGTCAGAGAGAGCTGAGGGATTGCTGGGGACATTATCAGCTCCCCTACTTTACCAGCCCCACATTCACAGCCCCCCTCCCATACACACAACTCCAGCCCCCACTTTACAGCCCTCACACACATACCACCCCAGACCCACTTTCCCACCCCCTCCATACACATACACACCCCCAGCCCCACATTCACACAACCCCCCTCACACACATACACCCACTCTCTCTCTCTCCCTTTATTTCTCTCTTTTTCTCACACACATACACACACCTCCAGCCCCACTTTCACAGCCCCCCCTCACACACATACACACCCCCAGCCGACATTCACAGTCCCCCTCCACACACATACACACACCTCCCAGCCCCCACTTTCACAGCCCCTCACAAACATACACAACACCTCCAGCCCCACCATTCACAGGCCCCCTCATACACATACACACCGCCCATGACCCCCACTTGAACATGTTCACTATGGCCCCACGCCCCCTGCACGACACATCCACACACCCGCCAGCCCCAACACCCTTGCACAGCCCCCCTCCACACATACACCATCACTTCTCCTATTCATCTCCTCTCATCTATCCCCCAGACCACACTCACTAGCCCCTCACACACATACACTATCCCTCCAGCCCCACTTTCATCGAGCCCCCTCTACACCCACACACCCACAGCCCCACTCCTTCTACGCCCTCCACACACCATCTTTTTCGCGCTGGTCGTCTTTGTGCGACCCCGCAGCCCACTTTCACAGCCCCCTCACACACACACCCCAGCCCTACTTTCACCAGCCTCCCCCTCACACACATACACACACCCCGCCCAGCCCCACATTCACAAGCCCCTTCTCTCCACACACACACCACATTCACTCCCTCACAGGCCTCACTTCACCAGCCCTTCCTCACACACACACACCCACAGCCCCATCTCGACCACTCTTATGCACCTTGTCTCCACAGGGTTGCACGGGGCGTTTTCAGGGCTGATTCAGACGTGAAAGCTGAGTATCCCAAGGGCATTTTCTTTTCCTCAGCAGCTCCTCCCTCACCCAGCCTTTCCTCCGGCGCCATTTTTTGGTCTCCCGTCGGCCACGAGCATCAGGGGCTGATTCAAGCCCCCAGCTGCTGGGCGCCGCGTGTCCCTGCGTTCCACGAGGAGACGGCTGTTTACCGAAGCTGCCGTGGTACCTCAGCGTGTGCGGTGAGACTGAGCTCAAAAGAAAGTCACCAGGGTTTCGGTGAAAGAGTCCATTCCTCTGGTCCCAAAAGGCTTTCAGTCTGATACAATCCTCTGTTCCCCAGAGACGCACTGGGGACACAGGCTTCTACTTCCAAATCTGGTCTGGTTCCCGACATGAAGTCTGCACGTGGAATACAGAACACTCTGTGCTCTTAACTTGGAAGTCAGGTGGGGGGGAGAGATATTAAATTGTTAAGTGTCAAGGAGTCCCAGTCTCAGCGTGGAAACGTCTATAACAGAGAAAATGGTTTGAAAGTTAAAAATCTGGCAGGTCATTGGTTTCCAGGTATTTTCTCAAACATGGTGGATTATTCAGGAAGAACAAAGTGCTAAAACAGGTGTTGGAGAGTACACACACTAGCACACACATGCAAACAGGACGTGTGTGCGAGCCAAGACGAGTATTAATTCATTTATATATTTATTTTTTCACTTGTCTAAGCTTTACTTCCAAGCCAAGAGGGTGAGTGCAATCAAGAGTGGATCCATTCACCTGATCTGCTCTCAACAATCAGATTAAAGGAAAAAAGGGATGAAAAACCAATTAGCCAGGAACAATCCTGTTTTAGCTCAATATAATGGACTTAGAACTTCAAAACCAGCTTACTGACTTCCTGTTGTAATTAACCAGCTTCCTGGATTTGCAGTAGACAGGCCTTGTGACACTGAGTTGAATCGTACAGTACATGTTCCCTGGTCACACTTGTGAGCACACACACACACACAACACGCGTACATTTCACCATGTTCACACATGGTGTACTTGAACAACACACAGAACCCTTATACACAGACACACACACACAAACACACAAACACACGCACACACACACACACACACACACACACAAACACACAAACACGCACACACACACACACACAAACACACAAACACGCACACACACACACACAAACACATATACCAGAGCACAGAGTCCTTTTGTCTTTCTGTTGTCTGCTTCTTGTTGTCAAAACTGCACACCGTGTGACCTGCAAGGTCTGTGCATTTATTTCACAGCTACGATAAATAGCATTAGCACACCTCCAGTGATTCTAAGCAAACCGGCGTATTGTGAGAACAACAATGATGACAGACCAAGGTCTTTTTCCTCTGTTCCTGGCTGAGGCTGGAATAGGTCAGGGCAAGTGCAGAAGAAGAAACTCTGAAGAGAGAGCGACAGAGAGAGAGAGAGAGAGAGAGAGAGAGAGAGCGAGAGAGAGGGAGAGACAGAGAGAGAGAGAGAGAGAGAGGGAGAGACAGAGAGAGAGAGGGAGAGAGAGAGAGAGAGAGAGGAGGGACAGGAAGAGACAGATGAGAGAGCGAGAGAGAGAAGGAGAGAGAGGAGAGAGCGAGAGAGAGGAGGAAGAGGAGAGAGAGCGAGAGAGGGGAGAGCCAGAGAGAGAGAGGGAGAGAGAGAGAGAGACAGAGAGAGAGAGGGAGAGAGAGGGATGGCGGAGGGAGAGACAGAGAGAGAGAGGGAGAGAGAGAGAGAGCAGGGAGGAGACAGAGAAGAGAGAGAGGGCGAGAAGACAGAGAAGAAGAGAGGGGCGACAGAGAGGAGCAGAGGGAGAAGAAGAGAGAGAGAAAGCTTTGCTGGAGGGCGGAGAGATAAATGAAGTAATTGAAATTAGAAAAATAAAAACGGCTTCCACTCTGTTGCCAACTTTCCTGGTGCCCTCGTGGTCTCTGTGGGCCGTCCACTGGCAGCTGAACACGGACGATAAGCCGCACGCCAAAGACAAGAGACACGGAAAATAATTCAGAGAGAGAAGGAGAGAGAGAGGCAGACAGAAAGATACATAGAGAGGGAGAGAGACACAGAAAGATACAGGGAGGGATGGAGGGAAGGGGGGCGAATAGAAAGAGACACAAAGAAAGACAAAGGGAGGGAGGGAGAGTAAGAGAGAGGATAAGAGCCAGAGATCCAAGGAGTTTGTTTTCTGTCTTGGTCTATAATGACTTGTTCTTTCTGTCCTGTAGAACTAACATTGGTGACACTGTAGAATCATAAAGAAGTTGGACATTCAAAGTATTTTCAATAGGAAATAAACGAATCGCAATTGCCCATCCCCTTCCCACCCTTTGATAGCAGTTCAACTCTTTACATCTCTACGACAGAGTGGGAGACAACAGCAGAACTTAAACAAGGAGATATGCTAACCTCTGCGGAGGAAAACGAATCACATTAAAAAAACCTAACAGGTTTTTAATCCTTCATAGGCCAAGACGAAGCTGATAAAAGATTCATTTGTACGGCTCAAATGCGAGTGAAGTTCGTTGTACGATAAGAGTTCAGACGCAGCCACAGAAGACTGTGGCTGACGTTGCAGTACAGCGCTGTGACGTGTGGACACTGTGCTGAGTCACATACCATATACATGCAATGTAGTGGTTCAAGAAAGACTGAATGAAAAGACAGGTAATGTCTTTATAGGTTCCTTGGCTTGGCTACTGTGGTGTGACAGAAGGAGATAAATGAATAAAATGGAGGATAGAAGATCATTTCCCAGTCTCTCTGCTGCTTAGTTTGGCACAAAGAGCTTACCACGTGAAACATTTACTTCCGTCTTTTCAAAAGTGAAAATAAATGGACAAACAAGCGGAACAAGCATCAGCCCACGAGCACTTCCATGTGTTTGCGGTGATTAAAATGCTAATTCGCTTAAGAAAGTTAGTTGCTCGCTCTATCTTCACCTGCGGAATCAGGTTTGTAAGAAACCTCTCCCGGTGTGTTCCCAAACGTATCTCGTGCTTAACAAACTGACGCGATTTCATTTTATCGGCTCTGAACAAACGACAACTCAAAGTGAGCCGTCAAATTCAACAAGTCAGCTGGGGGAATAACAAGCCTTATGGGTAGGGAATTGGAACATTCCTATATTTCTTTTGATGTTCCACAGCGCAGAAACGAAGCTTGGGTATCTTGAAATTGATTCGCAAACATCAAACCAACACATTCAGACTCGTACTAAGACTTTTAATTGTGGACGGTATTTCTCCCTACACTGTAAACTCAAACGCTACTATTGGCACAAAGATGTTTCAAATCCAAGCAGATAAAAGGGTTGGATACAGTAGCAAACATAATGAACAGAAATGTAATGATTCAGCTGAAGCCCTCACCCAGAGCTTAGCATTCACCCAGATGAACATACAGAGGGTGATTTGAACCTGCAAGCTGACAACCAACTGCAAACATGCTGCAGTCGAATGCACTGCCACTAAGCTAAACCCCAACAACATTTATGGCTGTTTTTTCATCTCCTATTGTTTTCTATGAAAGAGAAAACCCGACGCTCCATCTCTTTCTCTGGGTTAAAGATGTTTCCACAGCTGTGTCGTTCATCTGTGTGCTCGCACTCCAGAAGCCTTGCTGTTGTTCCTGCCGTGTATTAGTTGAGACAGAGGACCGAACGGTCTTTTGGGTGATTACCTTGGAAAGACTCCAGTTCCAAAGCCAAACAAGCTCTGCGGAGGTTTTTCTCCAAACATAAGTACACTCAAGCATGCAAGAGTAACAGGGTTTGGCCTACCAATGAGGCCTGGGATTTCAAAAGCGTTTCTGTTTTTTCACAATGACATTACAGTGAGGCTCTTACAGAGGAGTCTGTTCATACTGGTGGCCACAAATGGCATCAGATAAACCTGGATGGGTGTCCAGGTGTACAGCAGAGGCAAGTTTGTCAGTTTCTGGGAAACTTTGCTTAGACACTATCCCCTCCCCCCCTCCACACAGACACACATACACACACTCACACACACAAATACACACATACACACATACACACTCACCAATCCATGCTCGTCAACTCCACCCACCTCCTCTCTCGGATTCATTGACTGTGTCAGTGTCTCCCCTCACAATCAATGGCGCTGGTCAATTGGCCCGGATTGTGTGTCACAAGTGAAGTTATTGATGTGCTGGAATGGATTTGTTTCCCTCTTCCCAGAGAGCCACAGGTGTTATGGAGACACCAAGTGAGATCTGTCGGTCAATATCGGGGTCACTCTGGGCTCAGATCGCGTTGATGATGAATTTTCAGGGTCAAAACTAACCCTGTGCAATTGTGTAACATGCCAAATATGAGTGAAATACGATTTGTTGGTTTGGAAAAGGATTGCAGGACATGTAGACGAAGGTCTTCCAATCAAAACACATGGGTCCAGAAACAGGAAGCAGTTGTGATCACACTTCCTGTGAACTCAACAGCAGAGCTACATTAGAAGGAATCCCACTTTAGCTACCGCCCACCAACAAACGTCAGGAATGAGCGCAATAGCTGTGAAAATGATTAATCATAAAACGGAATTCCTTTCCGTGCTTGTCACCTATCTTGGGACGGCTTCCAGATGGAAGTGTCTCTCTATTTATGGCACTCACAGATGGCGCAACATCTGCTTGATCCTTTTGGCATTTAACAAGGCGAAGCAGTCGACCCCCCGGAACACTCTTTGCAGGCACTTTGGTCGTTTGCGCACAATTAGGCGGTTCCCCTCTTGGCTCTTTTCCACGACATGCACCTTGGTCTTTGAAGACAGATCTGTCAAGTCAGTGTCAGTCATTGCTCACAAGCCCCGAAAGAGAGAGGATTCACGTTTGCAGACTTCCAGATCTGTCGCACCTCACCACATGCATTTGTGCTTTTTGCTAAATCCTTTGCAAAGTGACCAACATTTCTAGATTTATGACCCGCCCTGTGTTTAGGCCAACGTTTAACAACATTGGGGTTTTATGTTGGTTTGGGTGCATTTCATCGGGCGTGATGTGAAACCCTTTGTGACATTTCTTGTAAACCGGTCCACACAAATAAAAATGGATTTTATTTTGATTTACTTAACCTCAAAGTGTTGTTTTTTTTGCCATCATTCAGCGTAGTATACAAACATGACAGGAATTGCAGGGAACAGGAAGCAGTACGATGCTGATATTCTTTTGCACAAGCTAGACTTGCACAACTTTCATTTGGCCCCAGCTATAGAAAACGAGACCTGGGTTAAATTAGAGGAAATTGCCGGAACGTCTCTGCGGTTATGATGCTGTTACGTCTGCTGAGTGCCTTCCATCTCTCCATTCAAGGTGTCGGTCGCCCGCCTTGCTTTTCTATGGACACATTGCAGGGTAATTCATCAAGAGTCTGTGAATGCGGCTCAGCACGAATGTCATTAATTAGTTACTATCCAGAACCCCCCCGTCCCGTCCCGTCGTCATCGTCGTCGATTACACAGAATGGAACAGCTTTTTCTTCAAGATGTCTGGCATACGGGATGCATGAGTTGGGAGTTTGCGGAGGGCTGAGGGGGGAAACGGGAGCCATCCAGATGAAACGTGTCACGCAGGGACAGGGAGAGACACGCTTCGCTGCTCCGCCGTGGATTCGGTCGCGGTTGGACGCCCAGACAGATAAAGAAAAGAAGCACACGAAAAAAATCCCAAATCCCAAAAGATAAGGATGGTATAGTAAGGTAGCCTGTGGGCATGATGTGCCTTGTCACCTCCGATGGATTAAGAAGTCCCTCAGGTTTGATTCTATTTTCCACGGTGCCACAACCGCTTCGGTGAATGTCAAAAGTTGGGTGACCGTTGAATAGAGACCGTGAGAGATTGCATCCCCCCAGAAGGTTCAGGCTTGTTTATCAAGCTTCTTTTTGACCACAGGCTTGAGGCAAAGTGTCTAGGTGTCTCCTCAAGGCTTCAGAGCACCTCACCGGCTCGCTGGGCGACAGCAAGATCCTCTTTGCCAGCAGAGAGAGTGGAACAGCTGCTCCCACACACAGCCATACCCTCTGCAACACAGAGGACTTCAGTGTGAATCAAATGATGAGAGGGGAGAAAAGATTTGGTTGCAGTCCAGTGACTGTTTACAAAATCCCACTTTTGTTTTTGTGGGGGACTGTTTTTACAGCCTCGCAGTCTTATGGGCCAGACAGATGCAGCGATGCAGAGAGGAAACCGTGGAAGTTAACATACTGGAAACAATAAATTCAACAGAAAGGGTTTAACAGTCCGAAATAATCACAATGGACATCAAGTAAATACATATAAAATTCTCTGAAGGCCAAGAAACTGGAGCTGTTCATTTTTTTCCCCACATTTGTGAATGTGAGCACAGACACAGCTGTTATTCAAAGCATTGGTATTGAATTTGGGTGACCTGAATAAGGGAACCTGGCCTCAATAGCTGCTTGATCAACCACAGACAACGGTAACACTTTTTTTTTGCTGCCACAAATGAATTTCCGCCTGGACTTCACAAGAATAATCACGTTTGAGGGTTTTTTTTGTACGAGATTCTTTCATCCAAAGGATCATTCGGAACACGAGGGAAGTTTGAACCTTTCAGCTCTCCAGTCAAACGGTCCAATCGCTGAACTCACCCCCTCGGAAGGTTATCAAATCAAGTGGGATTCTCCTGTCATTCCTTTGCATGGCATTAGACATCAGAACCGCATAGCGTTTCTTCAGGACTATGGTGCAAGACCGAACAGCATGCACAACTACATCAAATACTGCAAAAAGCCCTGAACAGAATATTAACTTCACAACATCTGCAGCTGGCGTCTGGTGCTTGAGTGTGGACTTGGGTGGTTACCTGAGAGAGTCGGAAGAACAGCTTAGAATGGTTGCCTAGCAATCAGCGAATATACTGTACCTGTCCAGAAAATATCTTTTCCTGCTATTGCTTTCACGCTCTGATTTTGTCATTAAAATATCTGATCCGATAGGACTGTTTAATTAAGACCTTCAAGATTACTCTGCTGGTGCGTGAAATACACGACTGGATTCCGTTCTGCGTGTTTTCTAAGAGATAATGCTACTTGTGAACATGGCATGATTCATGAACTTACTTCGCTTGCCTTAACTCTAACCTTGTTTACAACTAAGAATGGCAGAGAGAGAAAGAGACAAAGACAGACATAAAGGGGACGAGAGGGAAAGAGAGCAAGGCACTATATAGGCCATATATGTATGGCGCCAACCACGGCCGACACAACAAGAACGACAAACAAAGACAGTAGTTTTTGAAATGAACTTTAATAGTAATGATAAATATATGTATGAGCCAGGACAAACGTTGCCCTTGCCAAAGGCAAACGCACACAATAATTTGCTCACTTATCAAGGCACAGGGTCCTTTACCACACCTGACATTTACAGAGCAATTCACTGATTCGTTTTTCCTTAAACTTGCACACTAGGTTACCACTCTGGCATCCATCTGCATTTATTTTTTGCTCAGGTTGATTGCCAGTTTTGTGTATGAGAGAGAGAGAGAGACAGAGAGAGAGAGAGACAGAGAGAGAGAGAGAGACAGAGAGAGAGAGACAGAGAGAGAGACAGAGAGAGAGAGAGACAGAGAGAGAGAGAGAGACAGAGAGAGAGACAGAGAGAGAGAGAGAGAGAGAGAGAGACAGAGAGACAGAGAGAGAGACAGAGAGAGAGAGAGAGAGAGAGGAAGAGGGGAAGAGAGAAATAGGGGGAGAGTAACAGGGAGAGAGAGAGAGATGTACAGACAACAGTTATATGTGGTTCCTATTCACTGTGATTTCACATTTTGCCTGAATCGCAGAGAAAAAATTCTTCTCCCGCAGAAAGGAAATTGAAGCCATTTTCACCTTCCTGGGACTGAATACCTGAAGAGCGCATCTGCGGAAGAGACCATTTGGAAAGATAAACAAACTTTCAGAAACCAATTTCTTGCTATCAGATCCATCCCGTTTAGTCCTAGATCTCCCTAAATTAGGCAGATATAATATAAATAAGTAGACGCCAGGCTAATCTCTGCTTATCAGGCGATTAAAACGAATCATGGGGATCTCATTAAACATGTTTTAACAAGATGGTTTGATAGTGTCGGTCCACTGCAATAGGTAGGCTAGCACCAAGCGGAACACATCTAGGCTGCGATGGTTCTGTTTAGAGACCCCAAGCACATCGCTCTGTGATCTGCCATCTTAGAATTAAGAGGTTTCACATCTAAATAGCACTGAACACCTCTCTCCTGTGAGAGTAGGGCTGAGATGAGGAAAATTGCCAGGAAATAGAGGCAGGGCCTTCTGCAATCCAGACTTTGGTTCTCAACAGCAACAAAATCGATGTCAATCGTTCCTCAGACTGTTGGCTGGATGTTTTGATGTTTATCTGTCCAGGAAGAGCAGGCCAGAGGTCGACCTCACTCAAGTCCAGGACTCGGCTCAGAACTGGTCTTCAGGCTGAGGGACGACGATGCACCTTGGATCGAACAAAGGCTCGAGTAGAAGCAGATAACTCCAATATAGAGGATATTTTAGCAATGCTTTGTTGAATCATGTACTGAAGTGAAGTTTAAACACACAGGATTCGCAGGCTTTCAGTCGCTCTGTTTCTCTTGACATAACCACCCACACTCAAATGCAGTGCACTGCCATGGCCACAAGCACTTGAGATACCCCCCATATAATTAAATGTATCCACTTATTCATCTTTGTCTTTTATAAATGCATTTGACTTCAAAGGGCAACCTTTGCCTTATGTTCTGCATGGAGAGATTCAATCGCTTACCTTTCAGTACTGAAAAAGCCATTCACAGGTGCCGAAAAACACACTCCACAATAGCATCATCACGAATGCGTGGATATCACCCATGGAATGAACCAGGCTATTGAAATGACACTTTTTCACTGATATTCCCCACAACAAGCAAAAAGTTGACAAAGTTTCAAATTAGTCAATCATTGTCCTGTCAAAATGCGACCGTATAGCTGTGAAATCAGCCTAAGTGAGGGGAGCCAGTCATGAAATTACCTTTAATTCATTGTTACGCTTGGCGATGGATATACAGTGGCAGCGTTTTCAAAAGCCCCAGCCACAAGTTGTTGTCGGAAGTTCCAGAAATCAATTAACTGTCTCCATGCCCTGCGTGATAGCACATTTCAAAGAACCCTTTTAACAAAGATTTGCAAACCACCTCCTGTGTGTTGATCTACATTCTTGTTGTCCCAACAGCCAGTCAATACCGGAGAGAGCGTCTGAGTGCTTCATGAGTTTAGGCTGTTTTGCATGAGTTTGTGCCTGTGTGTGTTTTATTGATCCTCCTGTGTGTGTGTGTCTGTGTGTGTATGTGGTTGCTGAATGCTTTGTAGAAATAATATAACTGAATGAGCGAGTGAGATAATATTATCAGGGATGTCCCGGAGACCAGGCATTGTCGTATGGTGGTATAAGTGCTAGGCTGCAATTGAATAGGGGTCCATTATCACCAGGCCCGTATTTCTGATGATGTTTGTGAAAACCATTATAACCCAGAGATTGAAAGCTCGTCGCTCAATACGTGCAGCTCTCTTCCAGCTCTTCCAGCTCAGACTGTTTATGTAAAGCACTCCCTCAAGGATAGAAAACCATCCAATAGTGTCTTACCATGAAAGAGATGAGAGCGCGTGAAAGAGAGAGAGAGTGTGACAGAGACGGAGAAGACAGAAAGAGAGGAAGAACATAGAAAGAGAGGATAACAGAGAGCTGGAGAAGGAGAGAGATATGGGGTGAGTGTTGGATTCGTTCATCGCATATGGTTTAAATGGACTGAAAATGCAACTTCACACGTACTAGTTACAGAGATCTTACCAAATTATCACACCTGTGAGAACCAGGAACCAGGCCATGAACTTCCTGCTGTACAGGAAGAAGCTTTTCAGTTCACTACCTGTTTGGGGGCTATTATTGGGACATCTCCCAGGCATTGGGACATCTCCCAGGCATTTCTCAGGGAGTGTCCATGTTCTCCTCAAGCTTATGTGTTGCAAAAAACCCAAAGTAAATATTTGGTAGAACTGATCCGTTTCCTGCCTGTACCCATGACCAGGACATGACGTCAGTGATAGGACCCCTGCCCTTGGGTGAGGAGCCCAACTGCTTCTCTCCCCCCCCAACCTTGAAGGAAGGATGGATGCAGGACTGTGAGGATTGTTTTTTTTACACCGTTCAACCTTACAGACTATTGCTAACTAGCCCATCTTGTGGCTGACTGGTGACACAATACAGTCTTATGACAGCTTAGCTTAACTTAGCTAAACTAAGTTTAGCTAAACAGCTAAAGATTTTCTGCTAAACTGTTGTTGGTCCTAAAAAGTTAACAGTTGCACAGGTTAGTCTGAAGAAAGTCAAACTGGCTAACGTTTAATAGCTGGACAAGGACAGATGGCTGGCATGAAGTTGAGGACCAACAGCCCTGTGTAAAATAAAGACACGTGTGAAGCCCTACGAGACATGATAGACCACTAGACTCATGAGAGCTTATGTGAAGATAAAAGCTAAATGCAGATAAAAGCCACAGAGAGCTTTCATGCCATCGCAGTTCCTTACAGGACTCAGTCACCAACAAAGTCCTGTATGCAGGCAAAGACTACACTGCTAAATGAGGTGCCAACCAATCGTGTGGGTTTCCTTTGAGCTCAGAATTCATCTTAGTCTCTTATTCATTAGGGTGTTTTTTCTTGTAGGGTGGCATTCATTCCAGTTCATTTAGTCACAGATTAAAAAGACAAATACCCATTTGTCTCTCTTAACTCGACCAGTTCCAAATGCAGCAAAGTTGTACAGTAGCTACAAATCGCTTAGATTTGAGATAGATTATTGCAAGCTTGGAGGCGGATTTCGTTTTTTTTTTAGTTCTGTTGTTTCGTCGTTTTCAATGTTGTCTTTGTTTTTTTGTGGTAAATCCAGAACCCAAAGGCTTCTCTAATACATGACACACACTGCCGTCCTGGAGTTACAAGGCTTGCCATGAGGGCTTGCTCGTGAGTTCCTTTTGTGAAACATCTCGAGTTTTTATTACGATTTCCCCACTCACCCACAGGCGCACTACCCACACACACACATGTACGCACACTAAGACACACACTTATGCACGCAAACACACACACAGTCACACATAAGCAGGCACGGAGCAGAAGAAAGGTCCTTGTATTGAAATTCCTGCAAAGGCTCATGCATATTTCTTCGACCCATTGGCAGAGGGGCATTAGTCTTGTGGACTGTGAAAGGCATGAATATAAGAGGGCTGTGGGTGACTGGCTATGAGGGCGGCGCGACAAGCTGGCCAGCTAAATACAGCTGACAGTTTGACATCTCTCTCTGGGGCAGAAGTCGCTTGTGAGATTGGTGTGGAGCCTTTCACAGACCACATGACATATCGTATTCCTCAGATAACTTTTCATATTTGACCATGTAAAACCCCATGTATTAACATGGGGTTTTGGGAGGAAGCGGAATTTTCACCTTGGTAATGGTGCTAAACGGTGATTACTTTATAACAAGAGAAGTGGAAATGAAAAGGGTTTGTTGGTGTTTTTAGACTATGACAGAGTGCTACTGGCAACTATTACATGTTATTGTTACAAAGGGCCACACACACCTACATACACACCCTCTCCCCACACACACAGACACACACACACCTACATACACCCCCCCCACACCCACACACACACACACCTACATACACACACCCCCACACCCCCCCACACACACACCCTCTCCCCGCAAACACACAGAAATTCCCACACACGCTTATATAAACTCTCCCACACATGTACCTACATATGTACACCCCCCACACACCCACACACCTACACACACACCAACATATACACCCCCCCCCACACCCACACACACACCTGGATC
>BROE01000014.1:3648063-3669803 GCA_036571765.1 Plecoglossus altivelis
CGGCGCGACAAGCTGGCCAGCTAAATACAGCTGACAGTTTGACATCTCTCTCTGGGGCAGAAGTCGCTTGTGAGATTGGTGTGGAGCCTTTCACAGACCACATGACATATCGTATTCCTCAGATAACTTTTCATATTTGACCATGTAAAACCCCATGTATTAACATGGGGTTTTGGGAGGAAGCGGAATTTTCACCTTGGTAATGGTGCTAAACGGTGATTACTTTATAACAAGAGAAGTGGAAATGAAAAGGGTTTGTTGGTGTTTTTAGACTATGACAGAGTGCTACTGGCAACTATTACATGTTATTGTTACAAAGGGCCACACACACCTACATACACACCCTCTCCCCACACACACAGACACACACACACCTACATACACCCCCCCCACACCCACACACACACACACCTACATACACACACCCCCACACCCCCCCACACACACACCCTCTCCCCGCAAACACACAGAAATTCCCACACACGCTTATATAAACTCTCCCACACATGTACCTACATATGTACACCCCCCACACACCCACACACCTACACACACACCAACATATACACCCCCCCCCACACCCACACACACACCTACATAAACAAACCCCCCCACACCCACACACACCTACATACACACACACCCCACCACACCCACACACACACCTACACACACACCCCCTGCACACACACTCACAAGCACAATTGTACACACACGTGTGCAATGAGGCCCTCACCTTCCAACTCAGCGCAACGAGTTTATGCAATGCCCCCATGTTATGATGTCCTCCCTCTTCAGCAGTATGATCATATGATCTATCAAATCCATAGTTTCAACTGGCGTTCCTTGATTCGGAGGATACGGGTCATTGTCTGGACCAGTTTACGACCCTGTTTGTCTACCGAACACGCTCCGGGGAACCAGCAGAGAGAGAGGAAAAGCTCATCTCCTGTATTAAAGCCATAAATAAAATCCCGGCTGTTATTGCGCGGGTGTTATTGTTTCAGACCCGCGGGCTGCTTGTTCACTCCGGCGTTTCCCCCGACAACAGCAGGCTGTGACAGGTGCGGGACGGCTAGCTAATCCTGGAGGTGTTTTTGGAGAAAGCACCTCCAAACACGACCCCGGAGCCAGAGAGCCAGGTGACTGAGACATTAAGGCCTCATCTCTTCTGACGTGTCATCTATTGGGGTGCCGAGATGGTCACGCTCGCAGCCGAGGAGCGGCGGTTTGTCTCGTCCGGCCTCACGCCTGCTGTGTGCTGATGTGATGAGGGGCTGCTGTGATTTCTGACGGGTCAGGACAGGTCAGTTTTAGGTCGGCTGCTTCAGTCCTGTAGTGGTAGTTGATGTGGACAGGTGTCATGTTCCCAAACATATTCTCTCCATATTTCAGCACAGTATAAAAGGTACTCCACATGCTGTAGTTGTAAGCGGATGGACCGACAGACAGATATATCGACACATCGACACTTCGATCGATCGATGTGCCGATGTATGGACATATCTGTCTATCTGACAGATAGACATCTGATCCTCGCCTTGAGGATATTGCAGCCTCTTGCAGTCTCCTGTTCATCTCAGCATGCAGTCATTAAAAATCAAGCTTTCTGACAGCAAACTGAATAGCCTACAAAAACGAGATACTACATCACAAGTCAATGTCAGAACATCCCAACAGACATGTAAAATCGACAGTGGGGAGGGAAAGGAATTAATGAAGAATGAAAAAAAACCCCCCATGGGTGGACTTCAGACAGCGCACACCTGCGTCCCTTTTTCACTCTCATCTTCAGTGAAAATACAGACCGTACTCTTAGATAGTCCATTACGGAGAGAGGAGAAGAGTGCAGGCACTCCCACTGCCTCGCCGTAATGGCCCGCATTCACCCGCACAAATTACACAGCACAGAGTCTCATCTCCTCAGCCATGTCTGTCTAAGAGGGGCTGCCGCGGGGGTCAAAGGTCAGCCAGGGGTAATAACATCTCTCTCCTACCTGAGCAGAGAGCGGGCTGGGTTCCTGTCTCTGGAGATGATTACAGTCAGCTTCGGTCCTCCTGAGGGAGAGGGCTCTCTCTCCCATCTCCATAACAGACCTGCTCCCACAAACCTTCATCTGGCTCTGTGGCTTCAAGAAGTTGACCCCGGAGTGACTTTTGTACTTTGCGGTTGAACAACTCTTGGCGATCTCACAGGAGAGAGTCCACAGGTGTGGAAATAGAAGAAGGACGCTCGGGAGAACTGAGTTTCGCTTTTTTGCCAACAGCTGAATCTACCCGTGCCGTAATTCCCAAACGAGTTATCTGTCATCTCTCGATAGAGCTATCTCGTGGTGTTTTGGCTGAAGGACTTGAAGGACAACAGAAATTGATGTGCGTGTGCATTCGTTATTAACACTCTGTATTTGAAGAGGATGATCTTGAAAATCCATCTGGTAAAGGACTGCACACACGATAGCGAGAGATTTCGCCACAGCGTTGCGTGTGCAGCTGTAATTGGGATGCTGTCACTGTGTTGCAGGTCGGACACTGTTATTTTTGCTGGCTGGGTAGCTGAGGCGTGGTTACTTTGCCATACGTCTAATAAATACAGACTGCTTACTGACTCTGACCATCAAAATACTGTCACAACTCTCCACTTCTGCTTCTTGGTCATCCATTGTACTTTTCACATAAACTATTTGTGTGGCACTTTGGGTAAAAACAAAATCATTAGAATGTGAAATGTAATCCTTCGCTACTACTAGTTTAGATACACATGGTTAGAAACACTAAGATGTGTGCGCGTGACTGTAGACCACAGTACAGGTATGCCTTTCAACACTGAGGCCTTCGCTCCTCTACTTTACAGCTTATGAGATTGATGAAACCCAATATTTCTGTCTCCATGTTGTAGTGTTTGACCCACAGCACTGTGTGCTGTGATAAGGAAAGGTAAATCCTACGTTGAGACAAGCTGAACCAATATTTGCTGCTTTTCTTCTGCTAAAACTGTCCTCGTTGTCTGTGTCTCCTCCTCGGTGTACAAGCCGGGAGATTAGGGATGAAGGTGGGTAAATTGCCAGATCAATGGATTTATTTTCATTAGAGCTGCCCTTGTTCATTATGTTCCCAGTGCTTGTCTGGGTGCTGTGAAGGAGGTTGTACTGGGAGCTGAGTCTGTCTGTGGGAAGGTTCATTATGGGAAACCCGTTGTCAAAGCTTAATCCATCTTTAATTAGATGCCTTCGATGAGAGATTGCGTTGCATCGGGAGGCTGTCATGCCCCGGCCTCTAGTCTCGAGTCTGCAGCCTCCAGACAAAACCTCCAGATCAAACCTCCAGACTTCAGTTTCCACCCTCCATACCCAAACCTCCACCCTCCATACCCAAACCTCCAGCCTCCATACAAAAACCTCCAGCCTCCAGGCCAAACCTACAGTCTCCAGCCCCAACCCTCCAGCCTCCATCTTCCAGCCCCAAACCTCCAGCCTCCATCTTCCAGATCAAACCTCCAGCCTCCATACCCAATTTTCTAGTCTCCAGTCACTAGACTCCCACAATCTGAAAATATGTTGTCCAACATTGAATTATCCTGGACCTGTAATGTAAAGTCAAAAGTTAACAGATGAAGGAAGTAATTACAGTTTCCAGCAACATGAAGTCATCTGTGTGCCAAAGTGTCCCCACTCTCCATAGACAACAATACAGTTCATATCAACTAAAAGGTGAGAACATCATAGGAAATTAGAAGGAAAAGGATTAAATCCATCAACACACACGTTTCGACTGATAAATCTGCTCACGAACACAATAATGAAAAGAGATGATCCTGGCAATTATTCTTGACTGAATGCATTAATTCTAATCTCCCCTCCAAATGTTCTTTAATTCAAAAGACCATTTAGCAATCTGTTCCGTGAGATGAAGTCAAAGAGTTGCTGAAAAGCTTTTCCGTCACCGAGGCGTGGGAAATCTGCCACGGCCTCAGAATTGGAATCCAGGGCATTAAACATCAAAAAACGAGTTGTTTCACTCGTGCATTGTCATGTAACACCTGGAAGATGAACGGTGTACAGTGTGGAAGCACGATAACAGTTAAATGTGGCCATTCTGCCCCCCCAAAAAACACCTCCGGTACAGAATAGAATGTAGATATCTGGGAAACCTTTCAAGGCACCGTGAGCAGAATCACTTTTCTTTCATCAGCCTCCTCAGAATGGGTAACAAACCAACAAACATCAACACACACACACCAGCACATTTCTCGGCTAGTGAACGGCACATTCTTCACGTCCATTATCGCTTCCTTTTCGTCATACCCTTCATTTTAATGGCTGGAACAGGAAGTTTCAGCACTCTTCAACCTTTTACTCTCAGGTACTCCCCCCCCCCTCTCTCCCCCTTTCCCTCTCGCTCCCCCCCCACCCCCCCACACACACACCTGAACCACGCACATTAACTGTGCAGTAGCTTGCTCCCAAGACCTTGAGAAGCACTTAGATGGGTTGATAAAGAAGAACGTTTTCCATCGGAGAGGCAGGAGAGGAACCCTTGTTCTGGATGCTTCTCTTGTCCTGGGTACTCAGACAGCCCAGGGCAGGACACAATATCAGCCAACGCTTTTGTGTGGCTCGCTCACTCCGTGCGGACGTCCAACGAAGAAAAGGCAGCCATCTTTCTTGTCAGCCACCTTCGATACCGCACCTCTCAATCAGAGCCTTCGGGATGTGAGTCATTTGAATGGCAATGGCTGTCGGAGTCGGAACAATAACTATTGTGTCAGACCGACGCGCTTTGTTTTACTGGGAGAATCTGGCTCTTTTGTGTCTGGCGTGGGCTCGTTCAGTTGGGGAGTCGTGGCTGTCGAACAATTCTCTCACCAAGACAAATAGATCGGGAGTCTCTCCCACGAAACAATCACTTCATCCTTGGCCTTTAAAAAGCTTTGTCATCCGTCAGCCCCGAGTCTTCAAATCCCTCATCCCTCATCCGGTGATGCATGGCTCCTCTTCCGAGAAGACGCCGGCGTCCACGTAGGCGGTGAACCCGCGACCCGTCCGCGTCACCTACCGGAAGCAGAGCTGCGTCGACGACGTACCTCGCGTTGCTCCCTCGCTCTGCTCGTGTCTCAAGTGCAGAGTCAGCGAGCGCGAAGGATGAGAGGTGTGACAGACGAGGGAAAGTGTGGGAGTGTCAGTTTGCGTGGCAGGACGTCGAACCAGCGCCCCGTCCATCTCCAGCAAGTCAAGGCTGAACAGACAGCCTGCTAAAGAAAAACAACCTAATGGGAGACTTCAACATGGGGTCTATTTTTTTGGTAATGGCACACAGTAAAATGACATATTTCACCGTGACTTCAAACAGACATATTATTTAACGCCCAAGAAACTGTCAGAACACATTTGATCTGTAAATGTTTGTTTTGTGTTTAAAATGCATGCCGTGTTACATATTAGGTGGCAGCTGTGAAGGCAGAAAAAGCTTGATTCCTCGCTATATTCATTCCAACATTTCTTTCCACATCCACCTCACGGGGAAAAATGTGACTGAAACATGACATGTTTTGAATAACAGATTCTGCAAACATATAGAAGCACTACCTAAAGAGTGAAAACAAACACAAACATATGAGAGAAAGGAAGGCAGAGAGAGAGAGAGAGAGAGAGCAAGAGAGCGAGAGAGCGAGCGAGCGAGGGCAAAAGGAACAGAGACAGACTCAGATGGAGAAACGAAGAGAGAGACACAGACAGACAAACAGAGAGATAGCGAGAGGGGGAGAGAGACACAGACAGACAAATAGAGAGATAGTGAGAGGGGGAGAGAGACACAGACAGACAAATAGAGAGATAGTGAGAGTGGGGAGAGAGACACAGACAGACAAACAGAGAGATAGCGACAGGGGGAGAGAGACACAGACAGACAAACAGAGAGATAGCGACAGGGGGAGAGAGACACAGACAGACAAACAGAGAGATAGCGAGAGGGGGGAGAGAGACATAGACAGTGAAACAGAGTGAGAGAAAGGGAGAGGGAACACCCTTTGTATTACAGGTTATTGTCTAATCACTCTTGCCTGGCCCAACTCCATCTATTGTATTCAACATGTATCCTTGCTAAACTGAACCCTGGCGTTGTGTACGTCTCAGTCCAACAGATCTTCTCTTCTCTTCGTGACAGCAGGATATTCTGATCTGAGTTCAGCTGTTCAACCTGCATCCACACCGTGGGATCCAGACCGCACAAGAGCAGGCTGTCAAAAGTAGCAAATAATGCAAAGTGGAACGTGACCGGGAAATCCGAGCTACTTCTGCGGACGTCCATCCACCTGTTGATGTCCCGCTGAACTCACTGACCGACAGCCAGGCCACGGTAACATTCTGGAAGATTCCATCTGTCCCTGCTTTGGTCCACCTGGCATTGCTAGTTCTCTCCTCCAGACCCATGGCTGGGCTCTGAGGCGCAGCACACACACCTGTCGTGGACTAGAGCCACACCCATACACAAGGGGTCCCAGTTTCCCTCTCCTCACCCCCACCCTCACTAGTCACACTCCCCAGGAGATAAATCCAACTCATTTCCTGTGTTGACAGCCCAGAGCTTCTTCCTTGACTCTGTAAAGTTAACGGCCCAGAACGTTATTTTCCCATCCAATATGGCGTCATCCATCATGCAGCTTGCCATCATATTTTTTCTCCTTCTCCCTTTTTTTTGGAGGGGACAGCGACGGGATGGTAGGGGGCGGAAATGATCGTTTTCCTCCGCTCTTTATGAAGAACAGAACTAAGCCGGAGAAAAACGCTGCTGAGCTGGCGGAGCTGAGCTCTGAGGATGAGCCCGATGAATAGACAAGAGAGGGTGATTAAAGGCTGGGGTCTCTCTACCGCGCAGGATACCCGGGCCTGTCTTTAGAACAGCAGTACGGCTAAAAGTCTGTAATAAGTCTGACAAAGGGACACCTGGAGGTTAATTAGGGTGGGCCAGAAAGGTCCAGAAGCTGACATACTGAGGGCAGGGAGGGAGTTCCTCCCAGCCGTGTCACTTCCTCTGCGGGCGTTTGAGCTGATGGAAAGCGAAGCGCTCGACTTTGTCTGCATGCGAAAGCAGACTTTCTCGCCGCGGTGGACAGACGCGCGTCTCGTCGTGTCGAGGGTAACGCAGCTCGACCGATGACCAAGAATCCCCTGGCAGAGCGCCGTCGAGCACAGAGCGTGCGACAGGTGAAGCGTTGAAGGCCCTCCCTGGCGACAACGTGATTGTCTTTAGTCCCTACCTAGTTACCCTGGTGCCTTGAACACAACAGGATGACAGTCGTTTTTGGGGGGGTTATCGCCTCACGCAGAGCATGAAAGAAAGACATATTCCAGTAACCACCTGTTTTGACTTTATTTGTTTTTGCTCTTTACTTTGCGCTGTGCCCTAAGGCGTTTCCTCAGCTCATTATGAGCGAGAGAAATATGAGAGGAGGGAGTTGTATATATCGGAGTTGTATTTGATTAAAACGTAACCTCGAGGCTCTCTTAGCAACAAGACAATGGAGCCGGCTGCGGGTGTGCGTGCCGACTGCACACCATCACCTCGCTGCCTGATACGGAGCCAAGATGGATGAAGAACAACCTGTCATCCGAGAGGGGAGGATGAGAGAGGGGAGGAGAGAAACGGAGGGGACGAGAGAGGGGAGGAAAGGAGAGGAAGGACGAGCGAAAAGAAGAGGAGGAGGGGAAGAGCGGAGAGGGGTGAGAGGAGCGTGGGGAGGTGATAGGTGAGTCTAAAAGACAGGATAACTCGGTGTGGAGGCGCGGTGAGCACCTCCTCATTCCGCTTCCTCTGCCGCGGCCCCCCGCTCCCCGATCACAGAGCAGGAGGGAGAAGGGGGGCCGCGGGGAGGAAACAGTGATTTGAGGGCACCGAGCAGTGGAACTGACAGAGACGGATTCACTGTGGCCCAAGCATGGAATTGCTTTTTTCTTTTTTTCACCCCCCCCTTACTCCTCCCAGAAACCTAAAGGGGATATTCTGAAGCTACAAACAATCTCACTGCAGCGTTAACCAACCCGAGCACCCGCGAGCCGCGAACCGCAAGACGTAGAAGGTGGGAATAACTCTTGAGATATTTTACAGTGAAGAAGAGCGAGCAGGAAGCAGAAAATCGCAGGCCTTCACAAAGCGTCAGAGACTCACTGTAGCGGCACAGGTGTCAATGCTCTTTACGTTCCCTTTGTCACACAACCTCCTGAGGTTGGGAACCTTCTTGCCCAGATCTCTGACACGCGCTCACAACTCGATTTCGTCATTGAAAGAGAACCTCAGACAAGCACATTATCACAAAGAAATCTGCTGTTCAATTGCGCGGCGTATCTACTGGAGAGTAAGTTGAACCAACTGAACTGGTCAAACTGGCAGCTGGCCCAATTTCCGCCAAGATTAGTGAACTGCGACTCCCATGATGTTTTCTGTCACATCCTTCGCCACGTCGCCGACCTTAGCATAATGTCCCCAATGCCTTATCTATGCCGCTCAGTCCGAGACCTGACCTCTTGAAGCATTGGCTAACCTGAAGGCATAGGTGGGCCTCATCCTGCTTGGAAACACACCGTGGCAACACATGTTTCTCGAGTCACTTCAAGATCACCTGCAAGAGTTGCTACTATCCATCTACTAGCGCCTTCAGAAACAGACTCGCTGCGTTCTCTGATAAGTTATACATCTAGCTGTCTTCACGAGCACCTGAACCTGCGAACCAAGGGATTCTACGATCGTATCTCCGCTGGGCTACAAATTTACACCAGTTGTAGATAAGACCGAAGTGTTCTCCCTCTTTCGATTCCACACATTCAAACTCCTGCCTCCCGAGAAACCTTGAGTTCTGAGAGTTCAGGGCATGAGAAGAAACTGGATGATGGAGAGAAAGTCGCAAGAGCGAGGGAGGAACGCGGAGGCGGAGCGAGAAAGGAAGTAGGGGGAGGGGAGGAGGGAGGTAGGGGGAGGAAAGGGAGAGAAGGAGAAATGGAGAGAGACAAAGAGAAAAAAAGACAGAGAAAGAGGGAGAAAAAGAGAGGAGGAGAGGAGGAGCAGAGGAGGGAGGGAGGAGGTAGAGCAAAGGGAGAGGGAGGAAAGTGAGAGGAGAGGGAAGAAGGGATGGGAGAGGAGAGGAGGGACGCGCGGAAAGACAAAAAAAGAGGGGCAGCGCCAGGACAGCAAGTCCAGTAGACCAGAGAGATAAGGCTGAATCCAAGGCTACATCATGAAGCACTGATGGGCTGTGGGAGCTGATCTGGCTCGTCACGGGGAACGCAGGGTACGGGGAAACGCGACCAGGCGGGGCCGCCCAGGAAAGGAGACGTCCCTTATGGGAGACAGACGGCCAGACAACGACCGGAAGACGCCCCGAGGAGGGAGGAGAAGGAGGGAGAGAAAGGAAGAGGAGGAGGAAGCGGAGGGGGAGGAGAAGGAGGAGGGAGAGGAGGAGGAGAGGAGGAGAAGGAAGGAGAGAAAGGAAGAGGAGGGAGGATAGGAGGAGAAGGAAGTAGCGAGAAACCAGATTGGAGATCAGAAGGAAGAGGGGAAGCAGGAAGAGGGAGGTAAACCGTTAAAGTTTGCATCATGATCATCAGACGTCATTATCGTCCTCATCATCATCATCATCATCACCACGTCGTCATTATCACAACGGCAGGACAAGCTAGGAGAAGGGTACAGCTGTGAAGGATGTCTGACAGTTTGGAGGATGAATGCTGTGTCATGCAGGCAGCTACCAAATAGCTTTTTCCTAATGGACCATGCAGCTGGAGTTTACATGGTTCTAAAGAGCTCCAAATAACTCTGCTGAATGTCTCACTCAGCGATGGCGTTCGTCTGCAGGCTGACAAAACACATGGAGGATCTATCCGTCTAAACCTGGGTTCAGAGAGAGACTGTTTAGTAGGACGGAGAGAGAGAGAAAAAAAGAGAGAGGGAGAGAGGGTGGAAAGTGCACACAAGAGAGATGGAGAGATAGGTGACGCCAAAGCAACACAGAAAGAAAAGACTACAGAGAGAAACCGGGGGGAGGAGGGGGGGGTGCAGATTCTGTCCTCGTACACCAACGCCTGACGTCAGAGGGTCATGTTTGCGTAGCGTGACCCCCCCCCTCCCCACCCACCCCCCTCCCTCGTTCGCCTGTTTAATCAGCAGCTAGCGAGGCCCCCCCACCCCACAGTGTCCCCCCACCCCCTCCACGCACAGACACACACAAACTGGCGGAGCCAGCTGACGCATGCAGAAAGCTGACACAGATAACAATCGATGACGTACCGGTAAATTAGTTTCCCGACGTGTGTTCCTCTCACACGCCGTTTCCGTAGCGGCGGATGTTTCCAGATGGGGACAATGCCACGCGGAAGCAGTCCGTCTGTCGGGCCATGGGGGATCCGGATATCGTTCGTGGACGACTTCATGGAGGCCGGAAGGAGAAGGTGGAACGGTATCCTCTTTAATCCTCCCAATCACCTGCGCCCCCCCCCCACACACACACACACACACTCCTACACATGCATCAGGGCATCCGTGGAAATGACAGTGGGGTTGCTGCCTCCACAATGGCTCTGCTCGGCACAGAGGCCAGCTCATTTGTGCTCGCACTCGCTCGTTCCAGTGTATTAGCATCAAACGTTGTGTTGCCAGAGAGCTTCTGGGAGTTTCACTAAAACTCCCGGTAAGAGGCCGAACATTTTTCAACTGCCCTCAGCGAGCAGCTGGAGGGCTACTCAGCTTGTCTCACTTTCGGTAGACTTTCTGTCGAGTGGTGTGCTCGCCGGCCTGCGAGTGTGTGTGTGGGCGTGTGTATGCACTGCGGTGAAGTACGTGTAGAGGTGAGCGTGTGTGGGTGAGCGTCTGTGTAGCTGTGTGTGTGGATGCAGTTGTACGTGCAAACCGCAGGTGTGTATGTGTTGATCGGTGTAGCTGCATGCTTACATGTGTCTGTGTGTGAGTAGATGTGTGTGTGTGAGTAGATGTGTGTGTGTGTGTATGTGCATGTGTATGTGTGTATGTGTGTGTGAGTAGATGTGTGTGTGTGTGTGTGTGTGTGTGAGTAGATGTGTGTGTGTGTGTCTCATGCATTGGACTATTTACTGCCTGGTAAGCGTTCATTCTGACATGTTGTCCAGGACGAGGGCGTGGTACCCGGCCTCCGGTGCCCCCCCCTCCCTCCCCCCCCCCCCGCTGCGGCAGATGCAGAGACCTATCGACTGTAACACGGGCAGCTCTTGCTGTGTACAGGCGGAGGGGGGCCGCCTGTACGCGGTGGGGGGCTGTGACTGACATAACAACATCAAGTACATGTCACCTTCCAGCGCCCCGCGCCCCTGGTCACCTGGAGCGGCCCGTGCCCCTGGTCACCTGGAGCGGCCCGTGCCCCTGGTCACCTGGAGCGGCCCGTGCCCCTGGTCACCTGGAGCGGCCCGCGCCCCTGGTCACCTGGAGCGCCCCGCGCCCCTGGTCACCTGGAGCGGCCCGCGCCCCTGGTCACCTGGAGCGGCCCGCGCCCCTGGTCACCTGGAGCGGCCCGTCGAGCAGACAGCCAACCGGGGAGGGGGGGGGGGGCAAGCCCCACCTTCCTTTTCCCCAGACCCAGACCTCCCCCCCCTCCGGCATCTGTCAGAAACTCTCCCCCATCCCTCCACCAGAGGTGACCTTACCTTCACCTGCTGGAGGAGGGAGGGATGGAGGAGGAGAGGGGGAGTGGGAAAGGTGCGAGAGCCAGCCATGAATGGGAAAGGGAGGGTTGAAGAATGCAGGGATGAAGATGAAGGGTGTGAGGCAGGCAGAAAATGAAAGAGAGGGAGAGAGGAAAGGAGGTAGAGAAAGAGAGCTTGAGGACGGCAAAAGAGGAAGAAAGAGCGTCAAGGGTAGAGGGGGGAAAACAGAGTTATGAATTATTCCGCTCTAATCCTGTCTGACAAGAGTCTCTGAAGGCATTTCACGACGAGCTTTTCCCTGCTACAGACAAGCGTTTAGTGTAACCTGCGGAATCAAATATTAAAGAGTTCATGTCTGGATGTGTGTAGATCCATGGGCATGGCCCTCGTGCCGCGGCGGTGGAATCCCTGGGGCCCTGAGCCCCAGTCCCACGCCAGAACACCTGCGTCTGGGTACAGCAGGTAGGCAGGCAGCAGATCACCCAGCCGCCTGGAACTGAGCTGTTGTTTTTCCCTCCTTAATTAGGCTTGAAGGTGACCGTGGAGGTCGGCTTACAGGACAAACTTGCCGTAGTGAGGGAGGCAAGCTGTCCCCGCAGACGGAGACACATTCAGCCAGAGACGGTCAGTCGGACGGGAAGATGGGTGTGTAAGGGGCTGTATGGGACTGTGTGGGGCTGTGTGGGGCTGTGTGGGGCTGTGTGGGACTGTGTGGGGCTGTGTGGGACTGTGTGGGACTGTGTGGGACTGTGTGGGGCTGTGTGGGACTGTGCGGGCGAGGCAGGGCAGGGAGAGGAGCAGCACCCAGGCTGTCTGTCAGTTCCTACCCTTCAGGCTTGAGTACACCCATGTCCCCCAGAACCAGGGGGAGGGTGTCATGGTAGAGCTATGGAGGGTGTCATAGATGAGGTATATAGGGTGTCATAGAGGAGCTATGGAGGGTGTTATAGAGGAGTCATGGAGGGTGTCATAGAGGAGCTATGGAGGGTATCATGGTAGAGCTAGGGAGGGTATCATAGAGGAGTCATGGAGGGTGTCATAGAGGACTACATGTCTTACTGAGAAGTGCTCTGAGCTTTGCACACCAGCTTCGAGGTCTGATCTATTCGGCAAAAAAGTGGTTCCCCTCTATATATTTTGGGTCTATTTTATTATTTAGGTTATGGTTATGGTTTAGGACAGGGGTCATTGTGAAGCTTCCACAGAGCTTGGTAATGGCTCATTCATTAGAATCTGGTGTGGTGGAGCAGGGAAACATCTAAAACCTTCAGGACAGCGGCCCTCAAGGACCAGGATTAGAGACCCCTGGTACAGGTCATAGTTTAGGTTACGTTTAGGTTGTGACTACGTAGGACTTGAAGTAGAGGAAGTGATTTGGCAGACATTTGGTTGACAGTGAGTTGAGCGTTCACAAAATGCTCACAAGCAGTCCTTCAAATAAGGTGCTACTTCAAAAACAAAAAGGCCATTCAAAGAGCAATGCTGAGCAACCTTAGTAGGAGAGCATGGTTCCAAACCCTGCCTGCAGCAGAGACCTTGGTGTCCAGATGACCAGTGAGACCAGGGCCTCACCCCTGGACCAGCATGCCTACAAGCCACAGGGCATCATCCCTGGACAAGCACGCCTACAGGCCACAGGGCCTCATCCCTGGACCAGCATGGCTACATGCCACAGGGCCCCATCCCTGGACCAGCATGGCTACAGGCCACAGGGGCCATGTGGAAGCATGAGCTCTGAGGCAGCAGAGACAGGGAGAAGGTGAAGGGGCCAGTAGCAAACTGCTGTTAGCATGAGGCTAGGAGACCTAGAGGTTAATGTGGAACCATTACCAGTAGCATTGTATTCTGCAGTCTTTACCCCGTGACTGCATCACCATGGTTACAAGGAGAGTGCGTGTGTGTTCCGAAGGGGGGGGGGGTGAAAGGTGAGAGAGCGAGGAGAGAGAAAGTAGGAGAGAGAAAGAGAGAGAGGGACAGTGCGGAGAGACGCGGAGAGGGGAGAGAGACAGCGGAGGAAAGAGAAGATGGAATAATACCTCAGATAAGCAAACATGAAAGGAGATGGTGGAGGTGAGA
This sequence comes from Plecoglossus altivelis, assembly GCA_036571765.1. NCBI lineage: Eukaryota > Metazoa > Chordata > Actinopteri > Osmeriformes > Plecoglossidae > Plecoglossus > Plecoglossus altivelis. The sequence goes on from BROE01000014.1 coordinate 3,661,797, forward strand.
ACAGAAGGAGGGACCATTCGAGCCCTTCACAAAAGAAATCAATTGGACATCACACCGGCCTGGCCATTTGAAATTGCCTTGAAAAATTGAATCAAGTCTCTGTATGGATCAAATCAATGCTTTTGCTTTTATCTAGATAGATGGATTTTGTCTTACAAAGACAATAATTTGGTCCGAATAAAGAGTGCTCTGTAAGAAGGCAATCATCCATAGTCTCCAGTGTGTATAATCAGAATCAGAATCCCAATCTGTCTGCTCTAATTCATAAAAATCATTTGAAATCATTGGTATGGGCATGCTGGTAAACACAATCATGTACGTTTATGTAATATCATATTATCTTGGGTGCCTAGGTCTAGGGCGATATAGAACAAAAACTAATTAAGTAACATTGTTCCCAAACAATCCAAAAAGCAGTTGTTTTTTGAATGCTGCCATTTTTCAATGTGTGTCAGGGTTTACAATAAAACATGATGAATGTGATTCATAACCAGTGGTCCCATTGGCTCGCTCCAGATAAAACAAATGATAAATCCAGCTGGTTGGCTTGTTCCTCAAACAGAGACAGTCTTCTGATAAGCCCTGCTCATGGAATGACGGCATCTCCTAGACGAGTTATTGCAGCGTCCTAGAAATAGCGTGTAACACTTTACGGTCTCTATTGCCTTCAGGTTTAGCGGGTAACATATTAGGACTAACGACCGAAAATCATCCTCGGAACCAAGCCGCTCTGTACGGCTCCCTCCGCTGCCCCCTCATCCACCTGAGATTGTCTCCAGTCCTGGGGCCATTGAGGTGAGGTGGGGTGTGTTTGTGAGCGGAGGAGGGGTGGGGTGTGGTGGGTGGTGATGGGGGGGGGGTGGATGTTGGAGTTCAGGAGCATGATAATGAAAGTAGGGATGTGAGCCATTCATGCGTTCCATGAATCTGGTTATCGGGGCTGGTGTGGTTTGGTCTGGCCTCTGGTGCCTGTGGAAGCTGGACCTGAACCATTACAAGCTCCCTGTTCCTATCTTTTCCTGTCATTCTCTCTCTCTCTCTTTCTACGTCTTCTTGGCATTCTCTCTCTCTTTTCGAGAGAATCTCTCTCGCTCTTTCTGTCTTCCAGCCATTCTCTCTCTCTCTCTCTCTCTCTCTCTCTCTCTCTCTCTCTATCGCTTCCTGTTATTCTCTCTCTTGCTCGCTCTCTCTCCTGCCCTTTCTCTCTCACTTACTGCTATTTTCTCTTCCTCCTTCTCCAACTGACCTTCTGTCTCCCGCCCCCCTCCCCCTCTCCCTCCCCTGGCCGTCTCTCGCTCTCCCCTCTCCGTGCAGCATGACTTCTACTGAGCTGGGAGCCCACCAGGGCCGATAAGAGGGCTGGGCCGTGAGCGTGGACCAGTGAAGGATCACGGCCGGGGGAGCCATCTGGCCTGCTCCCCCATCCGTCCCCTCGCTCCACTGGGTCCAGGACTGCAACCACCTGTCCTGCCGGCTGCAGAGCCAGCCACAAGAAGAATACCTCCAGGCAGCTAGGGCAAGATAAGAGCCAAGCATGTGTGTGTGTGTGACGGCAGTGTGTGCATGTTGACAATGTGTGTGTGTCGGCAGCATGTGTGTATGTGTGTGTGTTGGCAGTGTGTGTGTGTCCGTGTGTGTTGGCAGTGCATGTTTGTGTGTTGGTAGAGTGTGTTTATGTTGGCAGTGTGTGTAAGTGTTGATAGTGTGAGTGTGTGTGTTTGGATGTTAATTGTGATTGCAGAAGTGTGTGCTTGCCTATGTGTGTATGTGTGTGTCTGTGTTCTGGCACTTCTGTGTGTGCGTGTTGAATGAGTGTGTGGGTCATTGTCATTGAACTACCATACAATGCAAAGCGGGACATAAATACACCGTCGACCCCATGGGACAGAGGGGGCCTTTATTCGAATTGTATCTCTTCCTGATTGCTGTTCATCTTGTAAAATCATCCCTTTCAGTCTCGGAGCATGAGCACTTTTCAACTCCAAAATGATCCTCCCTGAAGAATAGTCTTTCCCAGAGAGTGAAGCAATTTTGCTTTATGTGCGGGAAAAGAGTTCTCAGGGTTTTCTTGTGTGCATGTGGACCCCCCCCCCCCCCCCCCCCCCCCCCCCCTGCCACCTGCCACCTGAAACCCTTCTGACATCTTTTCCTTTAAGTGTCGTTCGTAAACCACAGCTCTGCTGGTAGAAGGGACATTTAGAGGTTCGACAAGCTTGGGAATGCCACCGCAACCAAAAAACATGTTACGTCAGGGTGTTCCCACAACACACGACCAGACCATGCTACCGCAGCAATGACTATTATTCAACATTAGCCACGTTAACCAAAGTCTCAGGCAGCTTCACACATCACCCGCAGAGCATGTAGCAGAAGTCTGTGGAAAAGATCGGAGGAGAGTACAAAGCAGTTACAGCTCACTCTCTACTTCTGCCTTCACTCCCCCTTCCTCTCTCTCCCCCCTCCCTTCTTCCTTCAACTTCACTCTCTCCCTCCTCCTCTTTTCTCCCTCGTCTCCCTCCCTCTCTCTCTGTCCTCCCCCTCCTTCTCTCTCCACTCCCACCCTTCTCTCTCTTCCCCCCCTCCTCTCTCTCTCCCTCCCTCCTTTCCCCTCATTCTCTCGCCCTACTCCTTTTCTCTCCACCCCTTCACTCCTCTTCCCCCTCCGTCCTCCTTCTCCCCCACCGTCCCTCCCTCCCCTTTCCCTTTCTCTCCCTCTCCCTCAACAGCTGCTAGACTGCGTGCTGTCACAGCTTATCGCCATTCACACATCCGCAGCAGTAGCCGGGTAGTATGTGTGTTTATGTCAGTGTGTATGTGTGTGTGTGTGTGTGTGTGTCAGACGGGCTCCCCCGCACCTCAGGAGCACAGCTGGGGGGAGGCGGACGGATGTGTGTGAGGTGTGATCCGCTCTGAGATCAGAGACATTGCCTTTCCGAGAAGATATATATCAGCCGCAAATGATAAGCTATCAGAGAGAGATACAGAGGGAGCGAGAGGTCATTAAAGCTTGAAATTAAATGATAAGATTCCAGTTACCAGCTCATTTAGACCTCAGGTCAAATATGACAATCAGAGGACGTTCATATTTATGTTATTATTCCTGACTGTAGCATAGCTCAGTCCTTACGCAGGCAAGCCGTACAACCAAGCACTTCAACTTGCTGACAATATTTTACTGGAAATTATAATGTACATACGTGTCCTGTCAGAACATTTTCCACTAATGTTATATTTTCCAAATGTCTTGATATATAATGTCTTATAACGCACGACTTGAACAATATCTGAGGTATTTTGAGTGATGTTTCCCATCTACATTTATGACTGCCAGCATATTTAATGACGCAGTATAGGCTTTTACATGTAATGAATTTCCCGGGTGTTAGGAGAACAGGACCCGACGGGGACGCGAAACGTCCCCCGGCTCACTGGAGGGACGTATTGTCCTCTAATTAATCTGGCTTGTCTCTCTGCTCAAACACTGGATCACTCGCTGACCTGATGCATTATTGAAAAGGCCTGAGCAGGGAGAGGAAGTCTGTGGTCTGGAGTCACCTTCCTGTGCACTCAATACCGAGGAGGACAGGGGAGGAGGGAGGGGGGAACGGGTGAGGACAGAGGGAGGGAGGACAGATGGACCGGAGGAAGGGGGGTGGAGAGGACGGAGGGAATACAGAGAGGAGAGGCGAGAATGAAGGGAGGGAGGGAGGAAGAAGCGAAAAGGGGAGATGAGGACAAGCGAGAAGGTGCTCTCAACAGAGAGGAGGGGTCTGACTCCAACGGGATGTGGAGGAGAATCATCCGGAAGGGAAGAATCTGGATGGAGGCTCCGTGAAAATGAGAGGGAAGAAGGGATCTCGTGACTCGTCGCGGCGGGCTCGGTATGCGAAACCCCGCCGCATCCTGCCCATCGTGACCTTTGCGGACAGGAAGTGGTCGGCCACCTGTCAGCTTTCCGCCGCCGCTGATGAGGTCACATCCGCAGAGTTTCTGGGACACTCGTCTTCCTAGGAGGAACAGCTGAGGAATGCGATCGCAGGTCCTGTTGTGTCGTGAGTGTGTGAGACACGAACATGCCCCTCGAAGCCTCAGTGACTAATGACATCATTCTCTTACGTTCTTTTGACTTATGCCTACGTTACTTTTTACATTACGTTCTTTTGGGACATACTTTTATCTCAAGCAACGGCTAAACCGGGCATGAAGTTCATTCTGAGGAGGACAGACCGGCAGTGACGAACTTTGAACTGCGTCTGATGTGTCGGAGAAAGACGCAAAGCATGTCACGGGTGCGTGGTACACACGGAAACAAACGACAAAACAAAACCACGCCGTGACATCAGTTTGTCTCGAGACGTTTTTATTTTCGATGGTTGTTTATTGCTCTTTAAAAGACGAATACCCATGCCAGGACCCATGTTGCCTCCCACCCTCCTCGCCGCTCTCAATCCCCCCCCCATACTCTCACTCCAGCCCCCTGCCCTACGCACCCCCTGGGTAACAACACATACACACCCCTGCCCCACAAGTACAATGGTCAAAAACACAGGAGTCTCTTTCCATCGGCTCAACATCGTACGGACACAGAGAGTGAAGCGACATGGGGATCCCCACAGTGTCTGTCCCCTGTCCGAGGACCTGCAGTATGAAAAGCTTTGGAATGATGAAAGTACACTGTGTTCACACCGTTCCGGCTGAAAATGTTGAAATATACAGTAGCGAAGGGCGAGGGGATGATCATGGACGACAAAAAAACGAAAACAAACCAAAATATATCATGAATCGAAGACGGAGGAAAGTACATATTTGAAGGGGAAAAAAAACTTTAATCGATTTGGGATAAAATGGATCCAAACGTGGCAATGATGGAGGGGGTAGGTTGATGCCCTGACAGTTGGCAGCGGTCGAAAAGATGGCGGCATAAACTCACAAACAAATGGTCATTTACAGCACATTCAGCGTTGTGGTTACTTGGTGGTTACTTACTGTACTCTGGGCAAACAGACAGTATATTATTCACATAATTATTCACATAACAGAAATATACATCTATATATGTACACACACTCCCCTCCCCTCCTCCAACCTTCCAGACAAGCGTCCAGGCACTTTCAGCCGCAGTGCTTCAGAGTCAGCAGGCGACTCCTTCAGCCCTCCTATCAACAGCGCGGCCCAATCCTGGACGTGCAGCACAGGCAAACCCCCCAAACCTATTTCTTCATCCGATGCAACCGCACCGAGAAGCTTCAGAACATCGACGAACCTGCCGGTTCTAGGGGCCGACTGCGGCCTCACGCTGCTCTGTTTGATCCAAAATGGCCGACAGCACAAGGTTGGCCAACCCAGCTCCAAACGGCGAGTGAGTCTTAGCTGCCGTGGCTCCGGCGAGCGCCGCTCGTCTCGCTGGGCCGGTTCCCCTCCGGTTCTCAGAGTGGGTGATGGAACAACTCTGGTCACGAACCCTCGTAAGAGGAACCCTCCGCAAGGTTCCTGAACAGCAGCATCAGGACTAGTTGAGAGAGAAGCTATGGGCTTACAGTATGGGGCAAACTGGTGTTGACCAAAAGAAAGAAATGAACAAATTCATATATAGATGGAATTCTTTTTTAAAGTGGCAGGGTCGCGGGCCAGTTTGTTAGGTAAGCTCTCTAGATTGACTACGGAGCGATCATGCACAACTCTGGGAAAATCCGCCCGTTTGAACATAGTAACTACTGAGGAGGAGTTTGTCCTTGATTAGCAGTCGCCCCCCACTGCCGCTCGCGTGGTCGTGAAGAGATGAATATGCTGAAAACAAGTGCATGTTTTGAGTGAAGCCGCGTCCAATAGGCTTCCGTTGAGACGGAAATAGGATTCTTCCTCCAGAAGCTCATCCCTTCGGGAAAGGGGGTTTTACATTTCGAAAAACAGAAACCAACTGAACGCCATGTGGTCACGCACAAGTGGCAGTTTGATATCTAAGCACACGCGACACTCTAAGGCCATCCTTCCACTAACACTGTGGCCAAACGTCAGTTGCGCTCGGGCCAGACGTCACCCAACATTCTCGGCAAAATGTCAACGACATTCTGGCCAAATTTCCTAGGGCTACACTGTGTTTTGAACAACGAGGGTTCAAGGGTCTTGGCAGATACATCTGGGTGTATGATCCCTTCCCAGAATCCCCGCCCAGAAACAAGCACAGTGATGTTACAGTTTTGTGCCTTGATATGGTACCTGGAGTCTTGCGTGGTTCTCGAGTACTAAAACAATACAATTGTACACATCCGTCCCCTGATCTAGAACGCTCCCGCCAACACCGTCACTCTGAGCATCCCAGCCACCAAACACAAACAATCACTTTGGAACGGGAACATCGTCGAATGGAGAATATTTACACATTGCAACGTAAACGAGTTCAAAGGTGACCGCAGGTTTCAAGTCGGTCGACAGGGTCGGCACCTTCACAACACCTCTCGTCGATGCTCGTCAAAAAAAGCGGGAAACGTCGAAGAAAGCGACAACGTCGAACCGAACGTCAGCACGCGGTCGCCGCGGACGACCGGTGCGTCGATCGCCCGCCGCCAAGGCGTCGCGCTGGCGTGACGCTCAGATGGGTGCGGTGAAACGGAGTGGTCCCCGGTGCGCGGGGGGAGAGTAAGGCAGTTCGTGGCGGAGATGATCTCGAGTCTGAACCACGGCGGGCCGCTGTTGTGGCTCGTGTTGCCGAGCGGGCAAAACAGGAGAAACCGTTTCAGGAAATACTGTTGTATTCATGTTTGGAGGGCAAAACAGGAGAAACCGTTTCAGGAAATACTGTTGTATTCATGTTTGGAGGGCAAAACAGAAACGAAACTGACACTGACACATAAAGCAGACAGTCTGCAGACTGGCCGGGTCCTTGCTGTCCCATGCTAGTTCCTTGTCTCCCAAACACTGAGTAAAAAAGAATTGCAGTCCATAAGCAGACTACTATCCCCCCCCGCTCCCCCCCACCCCCGCTCCCCAAAAAGCACAACAACAAAAAAGTCCTTTAAAGAGAGACAAGACATCACCGTTAAGATGGAGGAAATCACAGCTGTACATTAAAGGAGAAACGTTCCCCAAAAAAGCTTCCCCCCGAATATTTCTTCTTCTCTTGTGCCTCCCAAGCGCAGCGCAGCCCTGCCACCTCAACATGAACATGACGTCAGACACCAAGGTCCCGTCAGCTGCTGAGCATGTTGCTATCTCTCTTCGATGCAGTCCAAGTACTCCAGAATGAGGTCATAGCAAAACCGGTACTGGTCCTGAAACAGAGGCAGGCCAGTGAGATTCCTCAGAGAGGCAAAGGTTGGTTTCAACAGACATCGTTATACGGAGCCCTCACAACATTGTATTTGCGTAGCTCTTTTCACAAGCAGTTTCATAGCTACGAAAAGAATGCACGAGATGAAAATATTCGTACAACTATGTCGATGACTCATGTCTGAGAACTGTCACTGGCGTACAGGGTCTCCCGCCCCCACCTACCAGGGACTCCACCATGTTGGGCTTGGAGTTGCGGAGCGTCTTGACGGAGTAGAAGACGTCCACCACGTTCTGGTGCTGGATCATCTCCAGGAGGATGGTGCAGGCACAGAAGGTCCCGCTGCGCCCGCCGCCGTTCCTGCGGCAGAGGAACCGATGCTCGTGACCAGGGGATGGAGGAGGACGCACGCCACAGATGACTCAAGGACGCCAATGAAGTACTCTAACGTCAGTGCAAGACAGGGGAACTCTGTCGAATGAAGAACCGCCCCCCTCCCCCCAGTGCTGTTCCTGTAGTTATGTGGCCCACCCATATCTTCACAGGAAACGGTGATTTGATCAGGAACTCGATCTCATTGAACACTCAATAGAAAAAACACATTTTCTAGTGTGTTGTTATGGCTTTATGGATTTTTTTTCAGATTGAGACCATTTTTACAGCTAAACCAAAGAAATGAAGAGAGAAAGAATGGTCAAGATAGAATTTCCTCCCCCCTCCTCCTTATCTTCCCCTGCTCC